>CM046046.1:39210246-39430246 GCA_025215565.1 Flaveria ramosissima
AGTTTAGTTCGAATCAAGATGGGTTGATTTTAGTCTATGGTTTATCTCGCCTTGTACGCCGCCGCAACACGCGGCGGGTATAAAAACTAGTGATATCAAAAACAAATTGTTTCCCGAGAAACCGTTATACAAATAATACCCTTAAACGCACATGAATAATGATCAATTTGCAATAATAAAAATAAGATTTACAGGTGCAGGGCCGGTTCAATCATTTTAGAGGCCCCAACCGAATTAAAAAATCAAAGTCTTTTTTTTTTTTCAAATTTCATTGTATAAAAGTTGTCTTTATCCAGGCTTAGACACCTAATTAATTTAGTAAATTAGATGCCTAATCACTTGTGACCAACTAGGAAAATAATCTATTGTGACCAAACAGGAAAAGGTGTTAAGTGAAAAATTCAGAGCCACGTCTATACTAACCTTTCTTACACAATCAACATCATGTTCTATGATTTCCAACCTCTTCATGCAAACCACCATATGAAATTCAATAGTTGAGCAACCTGTAACACAAATATCTCATTACAAAGTAAAACAAAAAAATTATCAAAAGAGATAAATTTGTTTCACACTCCTTCACTGAAAATTAAGACTGTACAATAAAATTTGTTTTTACCATTATCAAAATGTTCTAAATACTTAAAATAAAGATGGAAAAAGAGAATCTTGTACTAAATAATAATCTTATAATTGAAATCAATTAAGATCGGTATGCACCTGTGCCGCCCCTATGCCGAAATCGTAAATCCAAAAGTTCGAACTTTGAACCGCCACCAGAAACTCAAAACTGTTGATTTAGAATGAGTAATCATATTTTTACAGTCGTAGATTTAGCATCAAACATTAAAGAGTCGGGTGTCGTAGATTTTGAATCACAAATCAAAGACTCAAGAAAGGAAAATCGAGATTATTGTTGTCATTTGAGCTTTAATCGAATTTGTGATTGTAAACCTTGAAACTACTCGTCGATTGATCCCCCCCCCCCCCCCTCATCGATTCTGTGAAATAATGAAAACTAGCACTTGGCCGCCATCAATTAAAGTCCCGCTGAGGCTCGTTTGGCCCTTTATTATTTCATTTCTTTTTAACAAGACCATTCTTGATTAGCCCAACAAAAGCCCAATATGTGTATAGTACTTTTTTTATAAAAATGGGCCTTAAATTTTTAGGGGCCTCAAGCCCTATACTTACCCACTTACCTTATTGGGCCGGCCCTGTACAGGTGTACCCGAGTTTTAAAAAAGACAATAAAAATGATAAGATCATTTGGTTTAGCCCATTGTAATTTGAATTCAGGCCCATCACTTGTATCTAATATAAAGTCAATTACTCGCTAGGGTAATTGCCGTCAGTTTTCAAGCTCGCTAATCACCATATATTGATTGTAAGTTCGATAATCCGTCGCATGTATCTTATTATTTGTTTATCCATTGAAGGTTATTCTCAACTTTTATCCATTATAACTTCTTTTATTGATTATAACTTGAAGTTTGATTGCAGCCTAAAGATTTTATAACGTTTGTTGTGTTAATTCTTGATCGAGGTGAATGGTGTCCTTTTCTTGTAATTAAAAATCATGCCTTTGTTTATGCATGCAACTTTGTGTTTAAACTTTTGTTTTATAATGTCTCTGTTGCCGTTTATGTTTGTTCACGTTCATGAACATATATTAACAAACTAACGTATAATTTTTTGAATGAACAAACATGAACATGAACATGAACAAGCATGCAATTGTGTTCATTTAGTAGTTTGTGTTTGTTCTTTTGTTCTACGAACGAACTTGAATGGTTTATTTATAGTCCTAGAACTATATCTTACACACCCTAAATGTATTAAATTTCTATCATTTATGTGTTTATTATTCATGTTGGCCATCATGTATGTTACATTATGTGTTGCTTACTATTTACTAGCTATACCATTTAATGTTTGGACAACGAAATTTACTTATAATTTATCATCTTAATTAACCTTTTGTTTTAGTTTCTGGAGATGGGGCCGGTATCATGCTTGCGCTCGCTAATTCATCGACCATCTGCAACTGTAAGTGATCCTCCTACAATTTTCTTTAGATCTTGTAAAAGATCTTTATCTCTTAATATATATTGAAAGATGTTTCATATTTGTGTTCATGCAAATTTAACTATGTTAAACTGATGTTTTATTAGTATGTGCTTAGTGCAGCAGTCTTGAATTTTTGTTTTTATCTTCAAATATGTTTTATGAGTGTGTTAATAATTAGTTATTATGTTGAACTATTAATATGGTAAGGTTAAAGAATGTACGGTGTTTATCCTTTCAGATAACAAGGAGCCTAGGGTCTTGGACAAGAATACGTCATATGGCGACAATGACTACGTCAACGACAAAATCAATTAGGTTTGAGACAAGTGTTAATTTGGAAGGCTTTAAATCTTCCGAGTTGAAAACTCTAATTCCTTTGCTGCTACAACATTTAAGTTCCAGTGCGGCACAGAATGTTGTTTGTGAACATGTAAAGGAAGTTGCGAGTGATCAAGGTCGCAATATGCGCTGCGAGACTAAGGTTACTACTTTTCTATATTAACTTTCAAGTTTCCTTTTAATTGGTAATTCTCACTGTATTCTTTTACATTTTTCGCAAGGTTGCTTTGGAAGGTTATGAAAATTCAGAGTTCGAAACTCTACAGTCTGTGACAAACCAACATATAGGTGTGTTGTTGTTGCAGAAACCGGTACGGGATAATTGAGGTGGGTTTATATTTTTTCTGAATAAAGTCTTGATGTCAGTTATTGTTTTATTCTAATGATTATAATTTTGAAGATGGTAGTTCAAATCATTGCTTTTTTAGTTTTAATGTCTATGGGATGTTCAAATTAAAGGTGTTTTTTATGACATATTGGTACATGTTGATTCATACATATATATTGAGATTCAAAGTCCAGCAAAGTGCTTTTAGTGAAGGCCGTACCAGGTTTTGAATATTATTTTTAAATAATCTTTTAATTGAAAAAATAAATAATTTTCAATGAATTAAGGGTTTAATTAATTGTTGTGGAAATTAAAGTATACAGTTTTTAATTTTCATCTGTTTAAACCAACAATTGAGTTAGTCATAAGATTTTGTTTAATGTAATTATTGGCTTCTTGTTCTTTTACCAATTACGTACACATCATTCATGCAGGTTTCCTGAGATCGAGTATGTGGAAGTGAAAGAACATGCATGCAGTTTATGATTAACGTTAAATTTCAGTTTTCTTAATTCTTATAACCGATATTTCAACTTTAGTTTCATATACTTTTTATATATTACAAATTTTTCGTTTTACATTTCAATATAAAATTTCAAGTTAACATGTCGCAACATGCGTATGTGGTTTAATGTTTTCACCTCAATTTTTCTGTTTATCGATCGCTTCGTGTCTTACGTTTTGGTCTAATTTTTGCACGTTAACACGCCGCAAAGGGCGTCCATGGTTTAACGTTTTTACGCCTATGTTTTCTTTTCATTATTATTTCTTTTGTTTTGTGGGCTTTTTCAGTGTTGGTAATAGTTAGCGACGATGTGATATTAATGTTGTTTATCATGGTCTTACGCCCCTACCACAATGCGGTGGAACATAATACTAGTTTTAGCCAAACTTCAAATTGTTTACCACTCTGGGAAATCTTTCTTTTGAGCTATGAAATTTGTGACCTTTTAGTTGATGACAGGATTGACCACTTATAATTATTCACTACGGGCCATATTATTAATAGTTTGTGAATTAACCAAATACTCGTCGAAACACAAACTTAATGAAAATTACAAAAAATTGTAAATGTTTTGTTACAGATAATTTAATTCCATTTTGTGAAACACATGTGGTTAGTAGAAGCAGTTTAGCAGCTGATTTAAAATGTAAAAAAGTTTATCACTATATCAAAATATAATATAAGGGTTTGGAAAAAAATTTAAATTTTGTAAGTTTAGTGAAGTGGTCCGAAAGACAAGTAAAGATCTTTGATGATGTCACTTTGATAAGTTTATATGTAAAGTGAATTTCCGCATATGGTAAAGTGGCCGGTGTTTGCAAAGCTTGTAATCAACATCAAGCTTTGCAATCAAGTTTAGTTCTCTTAAGTTTCAGCATTGTATGACAAATGAAGAGAATACAAAATTACAATCACAAAGCAAAATTACAAATTATGAATACAAGTCATAGATCACAATTAGTCCATAAAAGTTGTCTTCTGTGTATGTGTTCCAGGCCACCTTCAAAACTTGAGAGTTGTTTAGTCATCCAAATAACTTTTTATCAAAAAATATAACAAATAATGTCCAAACAAATAACCAATATGGGTAATAGCCCATTGTTATTTTAGGGTCATCACTTGTTACACAATGAAACGAAAGTAGTCCTTTGGCCCTTGTCGTTCACTCATTAGGGCTAATCGCGATCGATTGTAAGTTCGATTCCCATCCTCCTTATAATGTGTTTATTGATTGAATGTTATTGTTAACTTTTATCCATTATAACTTGAAGTTTGATTCTTATAACTATGAGGTGAAGTTCGATTGTGTAAATTTCAACTGGTATCAATAATTCCACGTGAACTTTGATTCACTGGATTAGATCTCCTAGCTCCCTAGTCTACATAAAATGAAAAAACACCAGTTAAGACACTAAAGGTTGGGAAGTTTTCCTGTAACCATTATCTGGTGTGAGAATAAACAACGTATATGAAAGAGGATATAGAATGCGTAAAGGATGAAAGGGAGAGATTAAAAAGTATTTGTGCATGGGGATATTGGTATTCAATTACCTTGTATTGATAATGTTGCATGATGTATGTGTAATCTATCATGTATGATGATGGGAGTGGTATCAAATAATTTGTCACATAAGTAGGTCCTATCCTTCAGGCAATCAAGGGTATGTTATATCAACGATTAGGATTTGTGATAATTATTACCTCTTGAATGTGTGACATGTGTACTCAGTTTACTTTGTTATGGGTTTACCCGAAATGGTGATTTTGGGAACCAGATTTAAAAGCCCCATGCGTCCACATACGGGTAGCCTAATCCAAATGAAACACATCTTTTGTCTATGCATTACACTAGGTTAGCATCCCGTGTAATACACGTGTTACATATATAAATATTAAATAGTTAGTAATGAAAATTTTTCAAATTATAAAACAACATCTTGAGATATGACATTATTAAATTACTATGAGTAAAGACTTTAAATAATAAACAACAATATCATTTTTTAAACTTTTACTTTTTATTTTTTATTTTTTATTTTCTTAAAAGTAATTTTGAAAAACTTAGTTATAAAAAAATCTCTTTTTTTAATTATTAAAAAATATAATTTAATCTTAAAATGAATTAAATAAAATCATTAGTATTTTAATAAAGTTATTTATTAGATAGAGAAACGAAAAACTAAGATTTTCTATAGCGTTACGTGTTATAAAAATACTTTTTGTTAATATACATAGATTTGATGCATTAATTTATCTTTGAATTTTTCAATACTTTTTTACCATACATCAAATATTACAAAACTTATAAAATATTCAAGTGAATATATACTAATTATAAACTTGTTAAATTTATTAACACACATGATGTGGACTTAAATTTTTAATTGGTTTTTAAAGTCTTAAATAGTTTAGGTTTTTAATTAGTGCATATATTTTATTTTCATTGTAAAAATTCAAGGTGGCAGAGGTCAAGTAAGGAGGCGGAAGATGGTGGATGCAACGCATCATATGAGTAGTGGCATGTCTTGTCCATATGCGTTTCACATTTTTGACTTTATAATATTGTTTATTTGCTAAATTTGATACATCAATAAAAAATATATCATGGCTACTATTAAAGTCTATTTTACTTGAAATAGAATTTATTAGATTTGGTCACGTATGAACTAGGTGAGATTTTTCGTTCATTAGTGGACCAAAGGATGAAGGGTAGAAGTTTTTAAGATTCGAATTCTTGAATTAATCGAATTGACTTTTTTAATTTTTATGTATTTAAACTGGATTCGAATTCGAATTATATTCGAAGGATTCTATTCGTGTTCGAATTCAATTCAAAACCCCATTCGTATTCGATTCGATTTGAAGTTGATTGTTGAATTCAAATCAAATTCGAATATATCAAAAATAATTATTTTAGTTTCATTTTTAAAAAATAATAACATTTAATGTATACAATAAATAGAGAAGAAAACAAGGTTAGGAAATTAAACACATAAATGTAAAGTATTAACATATAACTTAATAGATATATGTATGCATAAATCATATTTATATATATACAATAAATAACTATATATATTATATGTATATATATAAAACTATATGTATAGCTTTAATTCGAATTTTGAAACGATTCGAATTGAAATTCACAAATTCGAAATTCAATTCGAATTCGATAAAAACTTCAAATCAAATCTAATTTGAATCTGAAAGTTTGAATCGAATTTCGAATTGATGATTTGATCGTTTATTTATATAATTGTGTACGTATGGTTATAGTGCATAAAATATGCTAAAGTAACAGATACGTGAATAAAATTTAGAGTTTTTCTAATTACACCCTACCCTAATTTCTAATTACACCCTACTCTAATATATTAATTAGACTAATTATACATTAACCAATTAAGATTTAGTTCCATAAATACATCATTGACCTTTACTTATATCAAAAAAAAATTTAATAGGGTCATCTCAAATGCATAAATGCATCACTATACACCCTTGAAACTTAAATAAGTACTTACTTTTTAAAGTTTCATTCTATTTAACACTAAAAAATAAAATAATAAAACACTATAAAATAAAATAATACCACATAATGATAGTAAAAGGAAATTATAAAAAGTATATGAACATAGTATTTGTTAAATAAGTTTTTTTAATCATTATTTGTTTCAGAAATGCTTACTGTTTCGGTTTTAAGTTCTTATATAAAAACTATTTTTCTAAAATATATTTATTAAAGGAAAACTTTTATATTGTTATATAAGTACTTTCTAAACATATTTAAATTTTTTAAACTAGTTATTTCATCGTAGTTAAAACATTTCATATCAAATAACATTTATAGTTATTAAGTAACATCAAGACACCTTGTCGTCTTTAATAACATATTTTTCATAAAAAAAACGTTTTTAAGTTATTTTACAAGACATTCTCATTAAAAATATATTATTTATTTAGCTTTTAATTAAAGTTATGCGTTTACAAATAGTTCCTCTAGTATTATAACTCTGCATGTAAATTAAACTTTTCTTTTAATAGTAAATTTTAAGTATATAACGTAAAAAGTTTAATTGTAATTTTATTATCAAATTTATATTAAAGAAAGGGTTGTTTTAATAAGAATGTAATTATTAGGATGATAAATAAACAAATAATTATATTTATTGAGAGCAATTGATTGCCGGTGAATTCCATGACTATTTGTATTTATTAACAATATTTTATTATTATTTATAGGTTATTGTGTTGTAGAGTAGGGTGCAAATAGCAACACCCTAAAATTTATCTCCTTTCTTAGTTGTGCATAACTACATATGTTGATGTCTTTTCGTTTGTCGATATAAAATATGAGAATCAGATTCACGTATATGCTATTTGAACTCATGTATTCCTAGAAATTATCTTTTCGATTGCCCATGAGCGAATCTGATAAAAGCATTTGCTTTTAATACTCACACATCTCTAAAAAACAATTTTTATTAACCCATAGTAGAGTATACATGAATTGGATTGAATTACTTGCATTATTCGTTTTCTGTTTACATATAGTGAACGATACACGAATAAAAGTTGAGTATTCACATTTTGTACTTGTGTGTCTCAATACAGAATATTATTTCACCGGCCTTGTATATCACAATACACTCAAGTGTTCGGTAGGGGAACGGTCGCACCTCATGAATTTTTTTTGGGTTAGCATGTATACGATCTAATCCCGGTCTAGCGTAAAAAAAATCATAACACCGACCTCCAAGAAATTTTCACACCGAAATCTCAATAAATTTGATACCGCATTTTGACACCCACACCCAAGAAAAACAATTTGAGACTTTTAAATTTTACAAATATAAACCTATTATAACCTAACTAACACATATTTAACGATTAACATTTATACGAAATTTAAATCTAATAATATATTAAAAACAATTGTTCATTCACATTACCATATTAGTTAATCATTTACTAGATTAATTATTAATATATTGATTAGTAAATTCATAGTTTAGAGTAATTTGGCTTAGGCTTGAGCTCCACCTGTTTTATTTTAAGAGATAGCTCAAGATCGGCTCAGGTTCCCATGTTTATTTTTTAATTATTTATATCATAATTTTATATATGATACTAATTATTTATATCATAATTTTGTATATGATAATAATTATATATATAAATATATGTTTAGTAGATTATATAAATAACAAGCTCGTTTAGGCTCACGAGCTGGCTCGAGTTCTATACGTGAAGCTTCGACTTAAGCTTGTTTGAACTCAACTTGATTCAAGCTTTTGGTGAGCAAATCCCCAGTCACTTATGAGTCGTCTTGGTTTGCTTGCACCTCAAGTGTTAAATATACTATTACTTTGAAAACTAAAATTTATTGTGTGATCCCACCCGACCCAACCCGAACCGGACCGTACTATACCGAAAAAGATTAATATTTATCCATAGACAACTTACCCTGGCCCAATAGAAAAATTTTCAAAGTCCACCACCGCATTTCCACTTTTTATACTCATGTGAGTTGTCGTTTACGTACTATTATCTGATTTTGTTCTAAAATGGATGTACATGTCTAACGCATCTATGAAAATAATTATTTTTGTTATTTATCTTAAATTACCCATTGGGTTTATAAAATTTATATACTTCTAAAATTTAAAGTTTCCTTAAACTTTACAATTCTTAAGTTGCTTTAATAAATTCTTCAAATTTAACCATAAAAATCTTAACTTATAAATTAATAAAGTTATTTTCATGAAAAAGAAATGCGAGAATGACAGTTTAACATTTTGTAGGATTTGACCATATACTATTGTCTTCTGATCGCTACCAATTACTACCAAATTGAATATTAATATTGTATGTCGTTTTAGAAGACTACAAAGTCAAGACGGCAAACTTTTGTCCATTAACATATGTGTATTTTACACCTTATTAACAAAACAATAATGAATATTTAAAACATCCATTCCAGAATTTCAGTATATATGAGATATCATTATAGAACGAATAACGCATACGCCTGTTAATTCCTACTGTTAAATCTATACTTTTTGTTTACCGTAAGATTTAAACCTTTAACTTTTTACAAAGTGTACTTTTTCCAAACACATAATATTGACGCATCAAATACAAAAGATCTTATATGATAGATAAACCATCATCTCACCATCACACCACCATATCAATGGACAATGGTGTTGTGGTGGTGGTGGTGCCTTTTGTAGCACAAGGTCATCTCAACCAACTCCTCCACCTCTCCCGCCTTCTCTCCGACTACAACTTACAAGTCCATATCGTCGGAACCACCACCCACAACCGCCAAGCGAAGCTTCGTATCCACGGTTGGAACCACAACTCCCACACAAACATTCACTTCCATGAGTTTGAAACACCCAAGTTCGAATCACCTCCACCAAACCCTAATTCCTCCACCAAATTCCCATCACACCTTATGCCATCATTCAAAGCATCATCTCATCTTCGCGAACCCTTTGCGAAGCTACTCGCTGGCGTTTCAAACACTGCGAGACGAGTCGTTGTGATTCATGACTATCTAATGAGCTCAGTGGTTCAAGATGTAGTTTCATATCCAAATGCAGAAGCTTATGTTTTCAATTGTGCGTCGGCTTTTACGACGTTTTCGTACGTGTGGGAACAAAAAGGAAGACCATGTTTAGATGATGTTGAATCATATACATCACTTACAAAGATCCCTATGGTTCAAGATCTTGTCCCACAGGAGTTTTTTGAATTCATTTATTCTCATGTGGAATGTGAGAAGTTTAATTCAGGTAATATTCATGATACTTGCAAAGTATTTGATGGTAAGTTCATTGATTATCTTTCGAAAGAGGGACTTTGTGGTAGCACAAAGCAGTGGGCACTTGGTCCTTTCAATCCAGTGTCGATAACTAATAACGAATTAGACTCTACAACGCGTCATGAGTCACTCAAGTGGCTCGATAAACAAGCTCAAGACTCGGTGATATACGTTGCATTTGGGTCGACAACTTCCTTTTCCGATGAGCAGATTCGAGAGCTTGCTGTTGGACTAGAGAACAGTGGACAAAAGTTCATTTGGGTGCTACGAGATGCTGATAAAGGTGACATCTTTAAAGGTGAAAGTAGGAAAATTGAACTGCCAATAGGGTTTGAAGAAAGAGTAGAAGGAAGAGGTCTAGTGGTGAGAGAATGGGCCCCACAGTTAGAGATATTGTCTCACGTCGCAACGGGTGGATTCATGAGTCATTGTGGTTGGAACTCGAGCATGGAGAGTATTACAATGGGCGTTCCAATTGCAGCTTGGCCTATGCATTCAGAACAACCAAGAAACGCTACGCTAATAACCGAAGTATTAAAGATTGGTGTAAACGTAGGGGATTGGGGGCGTGATGGTGAGGTCGTAACATCTTCGGTTATTAAGAAAACTATTCGTAAATTGATGGAGTCTGAGGAGGGTAACGAGATGAGGAAGAGAGCTAAGAAGATTGGTGAAGATGTTAGACGGTCTATGGAAGAAGGTGGTGTTACACGTATGGAAATAGACGCTTTTGTTGCTCATATCACTAGAGAAATAAATTAGTGAAAATAGCTAAAGTACTTTAATTTATGTGTTAAAAGTTGTGATGGTGGTGTTAACATACGCATGGAGATGGTTGCTTTTACTGCTTAGATCACTAGACATTAACAATGTGTATGCTGTTAAAGAACTATTGTTTGCGTGTATTAACTATATATTGATATGTGAGTTAATTAAAATGTAAATACCTTATAATTTATAGCTAAATTAGGAGCAACAATTACAATTACAAAACCTTGTATCCATCAATGTTGCTACAGATGAGAGATCTTATAAAACCTCCCGAGCTACGGCTCCGAAGCTTCATATCCACTTTCGATGCCTCGTATTCACCTCTAAAGCTACGGCTCACTGCCTCATATTTAGCTTTGAAGCAATGCCTCCCGTTTACCTCAGTAGCTACGACCGCTACAGAACCACATATCCATCCACTACAAAACAGATGACTTTCATCAATGGAAGGACACGAAAAGAATCATTAGTCACTGAATGTGGCTACACTTGGTGAAGATTTGCTGAGAAACCTCGGTGTGAGTAATAGTTTCTCGACATATATCACTTACAAAATTTTAAAAATAGCTGTTTTCTAAATTATTGATTTATAATAATAATAAAAGTTGGCTTTTTAACTAATAGGTTACTTTTACTTTTAATATTTCTGAATACTTTCAATCATGCATCCATAGCTAAAATTTATGCAAAATCTAAAAAAAATATATTTTTTTAAATATTTCTAGTTTTGTTTCTATTTATAAATACATCCAAAATCACTTAAACATAGAGAAAATATAAATCTAACTAAAAGTACCCATCATGTTTTTCTTGTAGACAGCTCATGAGGATTAGAGATTATAGATTTGTTGAGGCTTCAAGTAACAGTTGGTAAATCATTGCTAACTTTTCCACTAGTAAGACCCGTCGAAAACAATCTCGTGACCATATTTTTAGTGAAACATCACCAACAAATTCTCGTCGCTAACTACTTTTTCTGACAAGGAGATCCTCTCTCTCCGTTTAAGGGGATTTCAACAAGGAGATCCTCTCTCTCCGTTCTTTTTTTTATCATTGCTATAGAGGTTTTCTCAACTATGACTTTGAGATTCTTTCAAGGTGTTCATCTTTCTGATCAGGGTCCTATAATTTCTCACCTCCTATTTGCTAATGATGTACTTATCATGGGCGAATGGTCCAAGACAAATGTTACAAATATTTCAAGAATTTTTGCGATGTTTCTTCTTGTTTCTGGGTTGATGGTTAATTTGGATAAAAGCAATCTCTATGATATCGGTGTCAAAAGAACCCAATTTGAAGCCTGGTGGTAATTATCGGGTGTAAACCTGGGCAACTTCCCTTTAACTATATGGGATTCCAATTGGGGGAAATATGTCTATTTCAAAATCATGAAAACCAGTTGTTGACTCTTTTAAAAATATATTGTCTCTTTGGAAAAGCAAAACACTTTCAATTGGTGGGAGATTAACTTTAATTAAACCGATTCTTGCGTGCATACCACTATATCTTTTCTCTTTATTTAGAACCCCTAGAAAAGTCTTGTAAAAATTAGAAAGTATCCAAAAGAAACTCTTATAGGGTGGAAGTGATGACAAAAAGAAGATTCACTAAGTTAAATGACAAAAGGTGATGGTATCAAAAGATCTTGGTGGGCTTGGTGTTGGATCTCTTTTTGCTGCTAACCTCTCATTGCTCTTAATATAGGATTGGAGAATTAAATAAGAAGTTAATTTTCTCCAGAAGAAAATGATCTCCTCTATTCACAATCAACCTTAGGCTCTATATTCTAATTTGCTAGTGAAAGTCGAATAACTGGTGTGTGGAAGACTATTGCCAAGATCAAAGATGATCTTCTCCGCCTGAATTCAACCCTTAAATCGATGGTGGGTAAAGGCAATGCAACGAAATTTTAGATAGATACATGGGCAGGTAATGTCCCATTATACGTATCCTTCCCCTCTCTTTTTAGCTTGGAATAAAATAAAGACATTCTCATAGAAAATTGTTATGAACGGAATGGAAATGATATTATCTAGTTATGGACATGGGGAAACAACGCTTTGGGGCAAAGGGAATCGGAGGAGCTTAGCCTTGAGGGCTATGGATTGAGGTCTGGATTTCGGGGTAGTAGGATGGTTGGGGGCGGAAACCCATTATCCACCAAGGCAGCTTCCAAGTATCATTCCACCACCGCCTGAGCGTGGATTGTGAAGACCATCCGCCGGAGGCCGTCGTCCCCTCCTCAATTGAGGACCAAGTACCTCTGATAGAGGATGTTCTGAAGTATGTTTGACGTTATTAGTTTCCTTGCAATGTCATGTTGCGGGAAAATAAAGCCCTAGATAGATGGGTTTGGATTGACGAGAATGGGAGCATGATGGACTTCAACTTAAGTAATATTAGAAAAAATGTTGATAATCAAAATACTAGGAATGAGGTGGAAAGCTTTGAATGGAACAATTGGGTACTAAGAAAAGTAAATATTCTAAAATGGAGAGCAAACATGGGGAATACCAATCATGCTTGCCTTATCTAGGAGAGGTATCAACATCTCTTCCACCTTTTGTTTCTTGTGTAATGGATTCCTAGAATCACATGAGTTTTCTCTACTTTTTTGTTCCCTCGCAAGCAATGTATGGTTTGTAATTAGCTCATGGTTAAAAATCCGCCAATTTTTGCTTTCTTTATAAAGACCTAATGTCATTACATAATATCATACTGATCGATGTCGAAATATCAATCAAATAAGATGTTAAATGAGTGTTTTTATTCACCTTTAACTAGTTAGGGTAAGTAGGGTTGTCGATTCTCATGGAATTAGTGGTCGGTGTATTGTACTTTGATTTATAAGAAATTGATTTAATACTAAATTATGAACTATTGCCTCTTGGCTGTGAAAATTGGATTTTTGGAATGACTAACAATTTAACTAAGAAAACAAATTAGAAATAATCAAACGTGATTAAGAAGACAATTACGAGAAATAGTAATCCACTCCAGGAGCTAGGTTTGGTTTTCAGTAATTGTTTAGTTTAACTTGATGGACAATCCTTAACAGGGATTCTATACGTGCAAAGATTAGTGATATTGATAATCAAGACTTAACGGGTCTTAATACACAATACCAATTCGATTAACAACCAAAACTTTACAACCAGACGATTCACGCAACATCATATGATATTCAAATAAAGGTTAAATAAAACAATTGTTTAAATAATCAAACCACAAGTTAAACTTATAAAAGAACTTAATGGGTTCTAAAGTTTAATTCCAACACAAGTCAAACACAAACAAAAACCTAATCACATAATACCTATTACTCGAAGTTGATCACGAGAAAATTAGCCGCTCATCGTTCTTGAATGATCTTCAAACCATTGTTGATTTGCATACTGGATGATTGTATGTTGGTAGAAAGATGTGGAATGATGAATTTCAGGTCTAGAAACTTCCAAAGTTCGTCTCAAATCGTCCTAGGTCGAATGAGAGGCAAGTGGTTGGTGAAACATAAAAAAAATACGATTTTATAGGTGTTTCATGGACGCCCTGGTGTAGGCTATGCCAGCTAGCGTAGCCTACATTGGGGGTGCTTTTCTGTTGTTTTAAAACTGAAGCTGGCGTAGCCTACGGTGGCTACAGTAGGCTACTGTGAGAGTTTTTCTGCTACACTTTGAATCATTATTTCTTGACCCATCCAACGACTTATTTCACCATGTAAGTTTTCAACTTGATTATTTTAGCTACAAAATTATTTCCAACTCCTAGTTAACCTATTCAACATAATCAAATGCATAAAACGAGTAATCATACTTAATATTTAAACTTTAAACACTTAAAATACAATTCCAACATACTCACATCACATACCGGGAGACAAAACAAGGAATAAAAAAAACCATGCAATTGTACTATCTACTTGTTGGGTTTTATGGAGGTTGAGAAACAAATGGCTCCATAAATATAAAAAGAAAACTGTTGAAGGCATTATAAGGTCTATTAAATCCTTAACTTTTCTATGAACTAAAAATCAATCTAAGAAGCTAGCGTCGATGGAATGGTCAAACTGGAACTCTTTTAATATGTATTTGACTTCGTTTTTCATATTGGTGTATGTACATTTTGTAGCTCCTTGCTAGTTGTTTTAATGAATACATCTTACCATTAAGAAAACTACTTTCTCTAAAAATTAATTATTGACGACAAATCTGTTGCTGATACTTGTTTTACAATGTATGAAAATTTAAAATCTTATCATTTTTATATTGAATACGCATTGTCTGAGTAATTATTCATATAAAAAACACTAGGTTAGCAATATGTGTGATACGCGACTTGATAAATACTTTAGATGACACATGGGTAAATAATTTTATATAAACTCATAGTAATATGTATATAATATATATGATGTTGAAGAGATAAATTAGAATAAGAAAATTATCATAATATAATAGCATTAAAAAAGTATGCCGTTCTACAATAGAAACAAATAAATGTAGAATGGTTGAAGAAAAATGAAGAAAAAATATAAACTAATGAAAAAATTTAATAAAGTTTTTAAAAGTATGTAATAATGATACGTAACTAAGATAAGAAACAGTTAAACTTAAAAACTAATTGTTCATAAATATGTAACTATTTTTATGTAACGATATTGAAGATAATAAATGATGAGTAAAAGTCATAACAATGTAAGATTTTAATAAAATAATATTTACCGAAAATATGAATAATGTCATGAGTTTTAAAATTAGTTAAAAAGAAAATTTTATTTCAAAAGAAAATATGACAGAAACTTTTATTTTAATTAAACAAAAAATTGTTAACAATAATATTGAAATTATTAATTTTCATTATCTATTAACATAATTTGCAATTACTTATAACTTATGAAAAGATGTTAAGTAATTTAAAATTAATAATTGATCTTAAATATAATATTTATTGTAATTGGTATGAGTTAATAATTTATAAATTCATTGTAATTCAAGATTGAAGGATGTAACAACATATGGTTTATATATACAGACTTGTTGCTTAGGTAGACGGGCTATAAAAAAACCATATACACTCATAGTTGATTTTTTATTATAAGTTATATAATAGATGTCACTATCTTTGTAATAGTTATGCCATATAAAAACACATTAATTTCTCTTTTGTATAATGACACGCATGACAAATGCACTAACGTTTAATTAAGGCAAGATGATATATCGTATTTAAATCTCTTTTGTGTTTATAGTCAAAGTTCATGAAAAGGAGGCTGATAACATGAATTGACATATTTAAATTACTTTTGACTAAATATCTAATTAATTTTCTTAAAACGATCACTTATATACTCTTAGTCTATTTTATTACCTCTTACTTACAGAATTTAAACATTAACATTCAGTATAAAAGCAATACGTTTTATTACCACAATTGTTTGAAACAAATATATAATTATATAATTTTGTGAAATTATAGTGTTACAATTTTACAGTTTATATTGTTGCTATCAAATTCAAAACATATTTTCTCAGTTTTTATTGTTAGAATATATTTTAGCACACAATGTTTTAACAAAAATTATTATCCTCTTACTTTAACATATCTATTGTCTTGTGATGTGTGAAACAAAAGCATCTATCTCCATGCGTGTAACACCACCTTCTTCTAAAGACTTTCTAACATCTTCACCAATCTTATTAGCTTTCATCCTCATCTCGTTACCCTCCTCAGACTCCATCAATTTACGAACAGTTTCCTCAATAACCGAAGATGTTACGACCGCACCATCACGCCCCCAATCCCCTACGTTTACACCAATCTTTAACACTTCGGTTATTAGCGTAGCGTTTCTTGGTTGTTCTGAATGCATAGGCCAAGTCGCAAGCGGAACACCCATTGTAATACTTTCCATGCTCGAGTTCCAACCACAATGACTCATGAATCCTCCTGTTGCGACGTGAGCCAATATCTCTAACTGTGGGGCCCATTCTCTCACCACTAAACCTCTTCCTTCAACTCTTTTTTCAAACCCTTTTGGCAATTCAATATTTCTACTTTCACCTTTAAAGATGTCACCTTTATCAGCATCTCGTAGCACCCATATGAACTTTTGTCCACTGTTCTCTAGTCCAATTGCGAGTTCTCGAATCTGCTCATCGGAGAACGAAGTCGTCGACCCAAATGCAACGTATATCACCGAGTCTTGAGCTTGTTTATCGAGCCACTCGAGTGACTCATGACGCGTTGTAGCATCTTCATTATTACTTATTGATACTGGATTAAAGGGACCAAGTGCCCATTGCTTTGTGCTACCACAAAGTCCCTCTTTTGAATGATAATCAATGAACTTACCATCAAATACTTTGCAAGTATCATGAATATTACCTGAATTAAACTTCTTGCAGTCAACTTGAGTATAAATGAATTCAAGAAAATCTTGTGGGATAAGATCTTGAAGTTTTGGTATCTTTGTAAGTGATGTATATGATTCAACATCATCTAAACATGGTCTTCCTTTCTGTTCCCATATGTATGAAAACGTCGTAAAAGCTGATGCAGCATGAAATACATAGGCTTCTACGTTTGGATATAAAACCACATCTTGAACCACTGGGCTCATTAGATAGTCGTGAACAACGACTATTCGTCTCGCGGTGTTTGAAACACCAGCGAGTAGCTTCGCGAAGGGTTCGCGAAGATTTGATGACGCTTTGAATGATGGGATTAGGTGTGATGGGAATTTGGTGGTGGAATTAGGGTTTGGTGGAGGTGATTCAAACTTGGGTGTTTCAAACTCATGGAAGTGAATGTTTGTGTGGGAGTTGGGGTTCCAACCGTGGATACGAAGCCTCGCTTGGCGGTTGTGGGTGGCGGTTCCGACGATATGGACTTGTAGGTTGTAGCCGGAGAGAAGGCGAGAGAGGTGAAGGAGTTGGTTGAGATGACCTTGTGCTACAAAAGGCACCACCACCACTACAATATCATGGTCCATGAGTTGGGAAAAAGGTGTGATAGTGGTACGAGGGGTGGGTTGTTTATCATTATATACTAGTGGGAATGATTATGCGTAAAACTAAACAAGTTGTAATGGTATATTTGAATTTTTAAAGAACGTTATGTTTTTGTGTAACCAAGTGTTTAAGAAACACAAATTTATTGATAAGAATAAGCGCATTAGAAAAATAAACATGTAAGAATATGTTCGAAATGTAAGAGAAACCTACTTGAATTTGAAGTATAACATTAGAATATATTTGAAAAATAAAATATAAATATTGACTAATTAAAAGGAATAAAAGTTGAACTTGAAGACAAATCAAACTAAAAAGCAAGAAAAACAAAACTTTCAAAGTTAAAAAATATCAAGTAAACATAAGTACGCGGTCAAAGTTTTCAATAATTGAAATGTCAACACGTTAAGTTATCAAATAACTTGTTAGATTGTCTTAGATTAAACTTATAAAGGTCTTATTATAATTTCTTCTTGATGTTTTAACATATGTAAATGCATCTCACCACAAAATTTAAAGGACCATTCTAAAATTACACATCAGTCGTTTTTTCTCTTCTCTACCTCTGTGATGGCTGGCAGACAATAAACCCAAACACTCATTTTTGTATATTATTGAATTTATTTTAGTCATATATATTGTTAGACTCCTCTCTCTTTCTAGTTGAAGTAAATAGATCAACATCTTTGTTTTCTATAATTACAATCAAAATATGTACAAATTTAAACATAAATATAACAATAACTTTTCTTGAAAACGCACATGAAATTAAATGCATCAAATATCACAAAATAGGTAGTTGAAAATTTGCGTCTTATTTATGGCACACGATCATTGTCTTGGATCACCCGCCAATTTATTTTATTTTTTTTTATCTTTTCGAAAGTTTACATAAGACCAAAATCATTTGATTTGTAAGTAATACGATTTTTTTATAAAATCGTTTGAGTTTCATATATGATGTGTATATGTAAATTAATTATTTTAACAGCAAATGTAAACTAGTTATGGTATATAAAAATATGTTAAATGAGTAGGAGTTGTTTAAAAAGAAATTACTTACACATTCATTGTAATTATTTATTTTAATTAACATTATTTTAGATTTTAAAAGCCACTAACTAAAATTATAAGTGATACGTATATATTTAGGTGATGCTTGACTCGCCTTAAAATTCTAAGTGATTTTATACGCACCATTGAAATAAGTTATACATACCAATATAATCATTGTTCAAGTGCCGGGCCCAGCCAATTTAAACGCATTGTTACAATATGAAACTTAACGATGTAATTAGTTTAGATGTATCATTGAAATAAATTTAGACACAATAGTGTAATCATATCGCATCAACTTTTTAAGAATATATATTGTTTTTCATATAAAAAAAGGGAACGAATGGAGTTATCAATCCCGTAACTTCAGCTGCACAACATCACGCATTGTCAATCACGTTGCCCTCATTTAAATTTGTAGTTTAAAATGGTTTTAAGTGCACTTAATATAAAATTGAAAATTATATGTGGGTGCAATAAATACGATAGGAGTAAATATAACATGTTAACATCAGATATTTTTAAAGTCGGTAGAAAAACAATCAAATACTTTTAACATAAATTAACATTTATAGATTTAATTAATTTATGATTTTTTTTAAACTGGAGTAAATTATTATTTTCATTCTTATGTTCGTCAAAAATTATAAAAGTTTCATGAAACGTTAATAAATATTGGATTGGTCAGGAAGTGCGCTACACTACTATACTAAACACCAATGATCCTTAGCCCAACTGGTTAAGGTGAGATAACCATGACATTTAATAAAGGGAGGTTCCTCCTGAGGGGGTTGGGGGTGCGGTCCCGGCTGGGAAACATATTAGTGGTCCCGATTAAGATAACACTTATCCTCCGAAGAAGGGTCGCACATTTGCCGTTAAAAAAACTACTATACTAAACTCAAGAATCGGATGATGTCACAAGTAACTAAATAACAATTATATATTTTGTATAATATCTAAAGTGTATATTGTTAAGTCGTTTGTGGTGGAGGGGGTGTTACCTTTTTTTTTTGAACGGCGAGAATTTTGTTATGAACAAACCAAACCCTGGCAAGACGCTAGAGACGGGACACCCATACAAAATAAGATTTCAAAGGGGAGAATTAAAACGAGAAATTACACCAAACATACCATACCAACTCTTTGCATTCTGCTTGATGCTTTAACCATTGAAAGGACTCAAAAGAGGGCCTGCCAAAGCCCATGGATTTACCATGGGAAAAAGAATGCCTCTGAACTGGGCTGCCATCATTATCAAGCCCAATATCACTTGGGCCATTCCTTTGGCGTGGGTCTCGTTCTCCTCTTTATATCTTGCTATATTCACCTCAATCCTTTGGTTATCAATGCGGACCGTGTTCAAGCTGCTTTCGAATGATTTAGCATGCGTTACGTCAGCCCATTTCGATCTCTCTTCTTGGGTACGAATGCGTCTTTAGTCTTCCCGAACGATTGAAAAATCTTCCAAACTTGTGCACTTGAGCATCCCACTGGAATATTGTTTATGAAGAAAGTGATTATATGCTCTTCAGGGCCGGTCCTGAGGATTTTAATGCCCTGAACGAGCCGGAAAAAAAGGCCCCTGGGCCCTAATGACTTATGTTATATAAACTATTTTTTTAAATGAAAACAAATGTTTTAGCAATAAACATAGCAATATCATAGTATTACAATGACATACCGTAATAGTTAACCAATAACTCGTAAATCTCTCCTAACAACTTAAATTTCAAACAATTACCCAATTTTAAATTCTAATATATAAATTCTAACGTAACACATACACAACATTATTATATAATTATACAAACCCTAAATACCCTAGTATAGAAAGCAAACTAAAAATTAAAAAAAAACACTAAAGAGTCACAACGATTTTCAATAAAACAATAACCTTGAATTATATAATATATTGGAATAGCCGATTCGGTGGAAGGTAGACGTCGATGGTTCTTATTCTTCGTCGGCAGGCAACAACATGTACTAACGTAACAAGCAGTTCGCAAGCAGCAGCAACAACCATTTGTGGAATTGTGGACTACCCAATAAATTTGTTTGTGGACTTTAATTACAATCATATTTATTTATTTTAGTAGGCTATGAGTTGAGAAATTGGGTTAATAAAATGGGCTCAAAAATTATATTTGGTTTAAAACATAACTGGGTAAAGTTTTTAATTATATTATACCTTATAATTATTTTTTTAGTTATATATATAATATATAAAAAAAATTTAAAAATTTTGTACCCCTGAGCGAGTGGGCCCTGGACAGGAGTCCCTCCCGCCCCTCCTCAGGGCCGGCCTTGATGCTCTTGTACCGTTCAAATTGGTTACAATGTGTTCCATTGAATCAAATCGGAGTCGAAAATGTGTATTTTGATACCGCGACTCTAAAATGATATTTTTGTTAACAACCACATTCGTTCGAGGTGATGGTGAAATAATAATAGTGTCTCGTTTTGTTTTAGTAGAAGTTTTGTAGAGTAGAGAATATTTTGTGTAAAAATTGATTGAACTTAAGATAATATTTATAGGCATTGTTTTTTAAATCACTAAGGGTCGAAAATATGAGGAAAAGAGTTGTTGTTAAATAGTCAAGCGCTTCGGTCGTATACCCGCCTACACTACCTGTTCGCTCTACCCTTCTGAGAGGCGCGGTGTAGCCATGGAACTCATCCTGCCCGCGAGTGTTATCTGCGAGCTCGACATATAAAAAAATTACATTACCGTGTCAAAAGTTGACACTATCGGATCGAAAACCAATACATCTGACGAAAAAAATAGAGTGGAGCCCCCCCCCCCCCCTTTATATCCTTTGCCCTTGCGTTGACCCGCGACTTGCAAAAGCTAGTTTGCACAAAAGTGTCGGGTCAACAAACTAAAATGGTTAGAAATCTGGCTCCTGATCTAATCAGTACGACTAGAGATCCGATCCTGATTCGATCCGATAGCTTTTAAACCATTGTTCTAAATGTGATCAATGACCATGCAAAGTTAGGGGCTGTTTGTTTTTGGGCTGACCCGGTTGTTATAGATGGGCTTAATGTTAATGTGGTGTCAAGAAACTGGAGAAAGCTCGTTTTACTTGGGTCTTGCTAAAGCCCATTAGATATGTTCCAAACGTCAATAATGACCATGCTAAGTTAGTAAATTTTTATTAAATCAGTAAACATATATTACTTATATTCATAAATAAACATTAAACAGGTCCGTCCAAACGTGAAATTATTTTAAACATGTTCAACACAACGTGACACAAATATATACATGGGTTTTTTCGGGTAGAAGAATTCAACTCGCCATCTGAACCCATCAACCACCAACTCAATATGATTTACACCCGCACAATATTACGTAGTCAACATTAGGAGATTCATCTCTTGAACTCGTGATCATCAATTGTAAATCCCCCCTCCTCCCCCCAGTTAAATCAAAACTGATCCTTGGTCATGGTCGATTTAGCGGATTCATCAAGTTTTTCGGTTTTCTTCGATCCAATATGCCACATGCTTCTCATGGTCAAATGCCAAAATGGCTAATCAAGTATATTATAAATAGAAAGTTGTTCGATGAGCCCTCTACCGACCTTTTCAAAAGATTAGGTTGTCTAGATTCT
Source organism: Flaveria ramosissima (assembly GCA_025215565.1). Lineage (NCBI taxonomy): Eukaryota > Viridiplantae > Streptophyta > Magnoliopsida > Asterales > Asteraceae > Flaveria > Flaveria ramosissima. The sequence goes on from CM046046.1 coordinate 39,232,781, forward strand.
ATATATGGAAAGTTTAATCATATTTGGATACCATATCACTTGTTTGCCCAAATATTCAAATTTCCCCGATTTATAAATTATTTAGATGAGAAATTCAATACGAATCATGTGCGGTAGTTATGTCATAAAAATATCTAATACTGTTAATTTATTTATCGTAAAGAAGGATGCAAATAGATTATTTTTACGACTTAAACATGTGACATTAAATCTTTCTAATCAATAACAATAACAATATGGAGAAATTCATGTAAAATTATTGAAAACTAAAGCAATGAAGTAAGTATCATATTTTAATGACATTTAGAATTATCAATTATCAATTTTAATGACATTTTAAACCTCTTATCAAGCATTGCAAGAACTTAGAATCCGAATATCTTTATAGTAACAAAGATCAACAAAGATCTTTATGTGTGATTTGAACTTAAAATAAGCATAAGGGTTACGGGACACTATTAATGACGGATCCAAAAATTTATTGTAATGAAGTTACTATTTTTAAATGCTCCAATTACATAGAAGCAAATACAAAAATTGCCGTGGAGGTTCGGTTTGGGTTAGGTTGGTCATATAATAAAAATAAGATATAATAATAAAAAACATAATCATTAGAATGTAATAAGCACATAATATAGAAATGATGGTCTTTTTGAGCTGAAATAAAACATTTTATAGTTGTTTCCTACGAGTTTTTAATTTTTAAAAACATTGCATTAATTACATCTTCTACAAAAGTTTATTGAAAGAATTTTTTTCAGTATAACAAATGCAAAAATGATTTGTGTATCCATCACCCATCCTATTACATAACTCCGTCTTCACATGACTCATTCAAGAAAAAGTTCTTAGAAAAACTCACCAAGTTTTTAACCACAATCTCTCAAATGATGAGTCTTAATCTTCTTTTCCGGTCAACAAGTTGTCCCTTCTACCTCTTGAGTTTTGAAAGCAATTTGAAAGTCTTTTTATTAGTTTTTTTTGGGAATAGGCTAATTTAATTTCATTTAAATTTTGGCCTTTATGGGTATTTAGTGGGAGTGAGATTATTTATTTATTTATAACTAATGGAGTGACTGTCCCAAAAACTCAATGGTGTCAGTCAAAATTCTTTTGTATACATCTCCACATACGCATGGAAATTCACTGTATTGTTGTGATTCCGGTTCGTTCAAACCAAATCCTCTATGGACACCATGTTTTGAACCATTTGAACCCACTCATTTCACTAATAAGTGGGTGCTACTTTGCAACCTAAAAATGAACTCTTTGAACGTAATATGTAAGGGGCACCATTTTTTTTGAACCCTTTGAAGTTTGAACTCATTTCACTAAGAGTTGGCACTCGAAGACAAGATGCTTATTGTGATTTTCTTTAAAATTATATTGGAGCGGAGTGCGTTTAGTTTGTTGTTTAAAATGGGGTATTTATAGAAGGGTCTAAAAACTTTTTATTCAATTAACCTAGCCCCATCCCCCTCCCAAGCCGTCCCTACCTTTGTTAATAAAATGCCGTTCAACGTCTATATAGGGTGTGGTTTCAACGGGTTAGTCATGAACCCGGCCAACCACTCGGTTGAGGGAGTTGTAATAGTGGGTAAAAGAATAAGGCGCTTTCCTCTGAAGTGTCCCCAACGAACATTAACCGACTCAAGAGGTGCTTATATTATTGGTGAAATAAAAAAATATACTTATATGTTGGTGACCTAGAAAACTCATGTTCTCCTTGCACCAATACACACGTGTAGATGTGTTTTTTTCCTAGACTTTTTGGTGCTCTTCCATTACAAGAAATAAGGGCTATCGCGACGACATTTGTCGTCGCGATAGGTTCGGTTTGTCGTCGCCATAGGCTATGGCGACGACATGTCGTCGCCATAGACCTAGTCGTCACAGCCTTGTCGCTATAGCCTATTTTTGAGTCGTCGCCAAAACCCTTGTCGCCGTAGAGGGTTATCCCGATGACATGTTGTCGCCACAAAGTTGTCGGCAAAAATTTTTCATATTGTATTTTAAATTAAAAATAATTTTATTTATTAGCCTATGGCGACGACATGTCGTCGCCATAGGTCAAACTAATTTTTTTTATATTTTAATAAAAAAATATATAAAAATATTTTAAAAACCCTATGGCGACGACTATTTTTTTTTTCATATTGTATTTTAATTGTTTTTATATTTTTCAGGTATTTTAATATTTAATTTATAAATTGTTTTTATATTTTCCAGGTTTTTCCTAATATTTCAGGTTTCGTGAACATATTTATAAACTAAACGAAAGCTAATATTACTAATACACAAAAGATAATCATTTTACAATTCAAGTTAAATACACGTGCTTTTAAATAAAATAACCAACGCACATATTTTAATCTTTTACAAAATAAACAACATCTAATTTTCGTCATCTTGATCATCTTCGTCATCATTAGGATTTGATTCTTTTTTAAAATTCATTCATCCGTTCCTGCACTTCGCGCATGTATTCCTAAGTGTATTTATTTCTTCATCCCATGTAATAATGACCCACCTGATTGTTCATAACAAGAGATGCTTATTAGGATTTGATCGAAAATTCGACAACATAATTGATGTAAATGAAAAAAACATCACATTCAATTATAAACAATAAAAGATAACAGTTTTAAGTTTTAATAAAGCAACAATGCACGTAATAATATTTAAATTAAGTCTATAAACGATAACAATTTTAAATTAATTAAACCATTAATCCTAAAACAAGTTACAAAACATAATTCATCATATCATTTTATAAACTCAAACCAATAACCAAATCAAACAATTTATATAATTCTAACAACATAAATCATCTATAACCATAATTTAACTTAATATTTTAACTAATTAATAAGAGAATGTAACATACATACCTTTAAGTCTAACACAAAAATCATCTAGGACACATATTCAATTTCATCACATGTTTATTAATTAAACTAATAACCAAATCAAACTCCAATACTTTCATCACATATTATGCATACATACATACATAACTTAAAGCATATCATTAACCAAATCAAAACAAGAACAAAATCAAACCAAAAATCAAATATATCAACATATTATCATTTCATTCTACTAAACAAGAACCAAATCAAAATAATAACTAATGAAATAGACAATATACACACCTTAAAACCTTAACAAAAATGATAATAATGAGATGTTGTCGGTGACGATGGTGGTGAGATAATGATACAACAACCTATAGAGACATGAATGGAGGTGGTGGTAGGAACAATGGTGGTGGTGCAACCAAAAGATGATTCATTCTTGGTAGGGTGCGATGGGAGGGGTAAAGGGGGACAATGGAAGTGGTGGTGGTAGCGGCTAGGGACGGTGGTGGTGGCTAGAAATGGTGGTGGTGGTCGGATTTTGGTTATTTTCGCCGGAGATAAAGGCTGGTGGTGGGTGGGATTTGGGTTTGGGAAAGTGAAAGTGATAATGTTGTATTCCTGATTTAAAAGATACTGCACCCTATGGCGACGACATGTCGTCGCCATAGGGTTTTTATTTTTTTAATTTTTTCCCAAATTAATGGCGGGGATAATCACGCGGCATAATCACGCGACATGTCGTCGCCATAGGGTGTTTTCTGATATTTTATATTTTTAATAATGTAGCTATTAAAGATATTATATTATTATTATTAGTATTTTATTATAATTATTATTATGATGGTTACTATTTATTATTATTATTATTATTATTATTATTATTATTATTATTATTATTATTATTATTATTATTATTATTATTTTTATAATAATTACTGTCATTATAATTATGATTATGATTATTATTATTATTACTCTTATAAACATATTACCATATGTATAATAATACGTGTTCGTCTTACCTAATCTTTGACGCATATAATCAACTTTAATTATCATAACCGATCATGTTTGAGGTTTTTTTACACTCTTTGATGATAATTACGAATAAACAAACTTAATTTACCAGGAGTATGCCTAATTTTCTATAAATTATTATCAATATGTGTAATTCAACACCAATGATCATAACCGGATCATAGCTAGCACTTGACGTATGAAATCGACCCTAATCATCATAACGGAACATATTTGACCTTTTTCACACTCATTGATGATAGCTAAGCATAAACAAACTTAAATTACCATTACTAAGGATAATTTCCTTTAAATTACAAAGATCGTGTTTAATTTAACACAAATGATCATAATTGGATCATAACTAACTTTTGACGAATGTAATCGACCCCAACCATCATAACCTAAACTATTTGGACTTGTTTAACACTCATTGATGATAGTTAAGCATAACTTCCAGTCTCATTACCAACATTGTATTTAATTTAATACGAATGATCATAATTGGATCATAGCTAACCTTTGACATATGTAATCGGCGATAATCATGATAACCTAAAATATTTGGCCTTGTTTAACACTCGTTGATGATAGTTAAGCATAAATAAAAATAACTTACCGTTAGTAAGCATCATTTCCCGTAAATTATCATCGAATTGCATAATTTAACACTGATCATCGTAATTCAATCATAGCTAACCTTTATGTATTTGATCGAACCTAATCATCATCACCGAACATATTTGACCTTTTTTAAAATTGATTGATGATATCATAGTGTATAATTGAATACAAATGATAATAATTGGATCATAATTAATGCTATCATCGTAACCAAACATATTTCGCATTGTTTGAAATTTATTGCTGATAATTAAGCAGAAATAAACTTACCCTACAGTTAATAAACTAATATTCCCACAAAGTACTATCAACGTATATAATTTAACATCGATAATCATAATTGGATTTAACCTGTAACGCATTTAATCAAAACTAACTATCATAACCGAATATATTTGATTCTCACTGATATAAGTTATCTATAATTATAATTAATAAATATAAGATTTTTTAATATTATTATTATTATTATGACTTATAATTATAATAATACTTATAATAATAGCAATGATATGTACATAAATTATTATTAATAATGATATTAATAGTTATAAAATATATAATTCTTAAAAAAATTAAACACCATAGATGTTTCATAAAAGGCGGGCTTATTTCCCTCCAATTTATTTAGAGGGAAAAAAAGAAAAAAAATTGGTTTTTACCTATCGCGACGACATGTCGTCGCCATAGATATTTCATAAAAGGCGGGCTTATTTGCCTCCAATTTATTTAGAAGGAAAAAAAGAAAAAAAATTGTTTTTTACCTATTGCGACGACATGTCGTCGCGATAGGTATAACAACATTTTGTGTTATTTAAAATAAATCAAAATTAAACTAAAATTACGTGTAGCGACTAAATATGGCGACGATTTTTGTGTCGTCGCGATAGGTTGCACCCTAAGGCGACAAAAGGGCGTCGCTATAGCTATGCAGTAGCCAAAAGTCAAATCACCCCTATGGCGACGACATGTCGTCGCGATAGGGTGACCTATAGCGACGAAACCGTGTCATCGCCATAGGTCTAGTCGCGATAGGGTCAAATTCTTGTAGTGTTCCCTCCTTCAGTGTTATCGTATTCCTTAACCTGCCTACGTAGCTCAAGACACATGAGTCAATGCAGACTATGCAACGACACTGTTGCTAGACGTATAGGGTTCGAATTGCTATCATTGTCTCACTCTCGCATAACACTACTTAACCTAGACCTTACCAACTGTGATGAGCGCATGGTCACTTTCAAAAGCAACGACCACAAGTAAGGCATTGAACATAAGAATCTTCTTTAATAGAATATGGATGTGAATGGTCCTTCATGCTTTTGTGTCGTGTACCAAATATATTATAATCAGCTTGATATATAAAAAGACATCCTTAGGATCCTTGTATTTTCGCTTCAAAAGCTTAGAGAATCACAATCTCCCACCAGATTACGATTTTTATAAAGACGAAAATATATCCCGATATCTTGTTCTTTTAAAGTGAGACGTGTATGTATATATGCTACTCCGAGGTATGTACTTTTGTACTAGAAGAACGCGATGAGATATTAAATAAATGGTATTTATCCCCTATAAACTTCTTTTAACGCTTAGACGTTACCTTAGATATCCTACTTCATATAATTGCACGACAAATTTCAGCAACTTATTATAGGTGGGATTCGAACTTTTGATCTCAAGAGAGTTTCACCCCTCTAAACATTATACATTAAGAAGATAAAGACATGTGTATATGTTAATTATTGTACCAAGGTTTGTACTCTTGTGCTTGACATTCTTAAATGCGTGCAAATAGAGATATGTAAAAATTATATAGAGGTAATAAGGAAATGATAAAAAGACAAAATTAAAATATATTTTTGGCTTTTTAAAGATTTGGGTGAATAATATTTAACAAAATTAAACAAAAAACTTGTGTAACCGAATAAGTAGAATATCGTATCAATTGATAAAGTGTCTATGAAATCAACGTGAAACATAACACACATAAATAGCTACTCTCATTCGAGTTAATGCTTACAATTAATGGGATCTGTTTTTGTTCCTATTAACGCTTTTTTAACAGCTATATGTTACCTTACATTTCCTACTGCACTTAATTTACACAACTAATTTACACCAACTCGTCCTGTAATCTAAACGGGAGTTTCACCACTCTAAACGTTTACATGGAAAAGACAGGAGCATTTGTATATGTTATTCCAAGGTATGTAACCTTGTACTCGATATTCTTAACTTAATCTTTCGCCACCCTTAACCCGTTACTTCCATATGCAATCCAATCTTGCAACTCAGTGGCGGATCTAGAAATATATTTCAGGGGTAACGTAATTTAATTTTTTTTATTGTACATTAATATAAATAAGTAAAAAACATGATAATAAAAAAAGTTAATGAAATACCTAATTGATCTCAGAATTCACCTCTTCGATTTTTCATAGCTTGAAAACGAAGCATTACATCCTCATTTGTCACTTCATCAAACGTTTCCCTTTCAACCGCACATACTAGAGCATTGTTCAAATATTCCTCCCCCATTCGATTTCGTAAATCCGTCTTGATAAGCTTCAGTTTAGAAAAACATCTTTCAACCGTTGCTGTTGCAACTGGTAAAGTCAATGCTAACTTCAATATCCGATAAAACAAAGGAAAAGATAGATTTTTTCCGGTTTCCACCATTAGCCGAGCAAGATGACACATTCCATTCAAGTTTTTAAATCTATCATCTTCTTTTACCGAGTGATAAAACACTTTAAGCTCACCCAAAATACATCCTCTTTCATTCATATTAAAATCAATCGGATACATCTCAGAAAAAGCCACTATCTTAGATATGTCAAACTTTGAAAATCCATTACAAGGATTTAAACCCGACATATTATCTACCAATGTAGTTGATACCTCATTAAATCGATTTCCCAATTCTTGAATTTGCATATCCAAAACCGTATTAAAAATCTCAACCTCAAAATGATGTCGATTAGTAATGACATTCTTTCGGTTTCTTGGGTTACCATAACTTTCCATCATATCCAACACCTTAATATGATTTTTTTCACAAAAACAAATCACTTTTTCCAACATAGCATCAAACCCCTTTTGTCTTAAATCATTCAACGCTTGCTTTGTTCCCTTTATCAACTTACTCGCTTCTAATAAGTCTTGACTTTTTTTTTGAAGATGTTTAGATAAAACATTTGTGTGTCCCAAAATATCTTCCATCAAGTGTGCATAAAAAACAAACTCAAGTTTTTTAAAATACGATAAAATACCTTTTGCACTAGTTCGTTGTTGAGTGTTGTCTCCTTCTTTTTTAACATAACGAAGCACGTCAACAACTTCCGGAAATAATTTAAGCACACTTATGATTGTTGCATGATGAGAACCCCATCTTGTATCTCCGGCTCTTACTATGGAACTCTCTTGATTTAATCCTTTTCCGGTCTTAATTTCACCTGAAAGAATTCCTTCCTCCACACTCTTTCTTTTTGCCTCCCGTAACATATCTTTTCGTTTGCAAGAAGCAGAAACCGTATTAACAACCATGTTAAGATAATCATAAAACTCTTTAACACCTTCATGTTTTTTTGCAACCGCCACAATCACTAGTTGTAGTTGATGAGCAAAGCAATGTATGTAATGTGCCGATGGATTATCTTTAATAATCATTGCTTTTAAGCCATTAAACTCTCCTCGCATATTGCTTGCACCATCATAACCTTGACCCCTAACCTGTTTTAAAAATAAACAATTGCAAAATAATAATTAAATTATATTAAAGTTTAATTGTAGAAACTAAAAAGTATAAATTTTAGTACTTACTTGATCAATACTCAGCTGGTTATTTGCTAACAAAGAAAGAATGGCTTCTTTAAGAGTAGAAGAAGTTGTATCTTTCACATGAGCAATTCCAATAAAACTTTCTCTAACAACCCCAAGTTTATCTACATATCTCAAAACTACCGCCATTTGTTCTTTTAAAGATACGTCACTAGACTCATCTACTAACAATCCAAACACATTATCCTTGAGTTCTTCACAAATCTTTTTTGTTACCTCTTTCGCAAAGCAATCAATAATCTCCTTTTGTATAGATGGAGCCGTTAATTTATTATTCTTCTTTGCATTTCCTAATGTGTACTTACCAATCTCCGGATTATTCTCACTAACCAACTTTAATACTGAAAGAAAACAACCCTTCGAACGAGATTTCTCTGATTCATCATGACCTCGAAATGGTAAAGTATTTTCTAGGCAAAATCTAGCGCTAATAACAGAACCCAATAATCTATACCAGTTTGCAACTTTTTCTTGATCACTTATCGTATTTAACTTAACATCAATAGATTGTTTTTGTTTCAAGAGTTCATCACATTTTTGCATTGCCTTATTATGATGACTGTTAACTGATCCAACATGGTCTTTTAAGGCACCCGGTTTACTCCAATTACAAAACCCTTCACTTGAACTTGAAAAAGTATCTCTTCCACCTTGATTGCCAACATTTTCTTTAAACAAATAACAATATAAACAATAGGCTTTGTCCACTTTAGTACTATACTCTAACCACGGATATGCATCAAACCATTTAACATTAAAACGTCTTTGCCCACTAGAATACTCTTTGAATGGAAATTTATGATTTCGTGGTTGAAAAGCCTTTTTAACAAGATAGTGTCTTCTTATGTCATCCATTTGATTAGGATGATAACTAGCAATAGGAGGCCTATCAAAAGGGTCAGACGGAAGATCATTCAAATCATATCCATTTGGTATCGAAGGAATTGAACCTGAAGGAATTGAACTTGAAGGAACTGAAACCGAGGGAATCGAACTCAAAGGAGTATTTGATCCAATATTATCATCATTGTTAGAACCAATATCTTCCTCTTGAAATTTTCTTTTAAAAAAGTTGCCTATAAGAACTTGTTTTTTCATCTTCAAATCCCTAATTTGTAGAAAATAATACAATAATCAATCTTTTATAATATCACAATTCAATCTTAAATCAAACACAATTCAATCTTAAATCAAACACAATCCAATAACACAATAATTTCAATTTCAATCTTCTACTCTACTCTAAAAATCTTCAAAGTTTGAACAATCAAATAAAACCTAATTACCTAAACACTAAATCAAATAACCTAATTACCTAAACACTAAATCAAATAACCTATAATGCTTCAAAGTTTGAACAATCAAATAGGCAAATAGGAGCAGGTTCGATTTGAGCTTCAAAGTGAAAGATTACCTTCGATTTGAACAATCAAATAGGCTGCAATCGGAGGTGGAGCCGTGGAGTGGAGCCGTGGAGGGAGGGGGGAGCCGCAGCCCGATGATACGCAAAAGGGGGAGCCGCAGCCCGCAGCCGCAAGTCCGACCGGCGACCGGTCTGTGGAGGCGTGGAGGCTGGAGCAGACAGCAGTGGAGCCGTGGAGGGGAGGAGGGGGCGCCGGTGTTGCAGATTATTCCCGATTTCAATTTGGGGGTGGGGGGGTGGGGTGGGCCGATTATTTAGTTGTGAAATTGGGTTGGGTTTTAATTGTATTGGGTTGGGTATTAAATTGTATTGGGTTGGGTTTAAATTGAATTGGGTTTTTTATATTAATTGGGTAATTTATTTTATAATCTTTTTATAAAAGTTAATACTTTTTATATAATATTAGACTAATTTTATCAAATTTAAAAAATTCTATAAAGTTTTGAGTTTAAAAATATTTTAGGGGTAACGTAAAAAATTCTCAGGGGTAACGTAATATTTTCTTAGGGGTAACGTAAAACCGTGAATTTTTTTTTTTTACATAAAAAATTATTTTTTTAACACTACGCGTTAAAAGTTGAGGGGTAGCGGATGCTACCCCTCACCAACATGTAGGTCCGCCCCTGTTGCAACTTGATGTTTCATACCAAATCTAACATAAAGTATGGACTTTGTAGGTCTTTTAGAGCCTCTGGAGTGCCCTAGGCTGAAGCCAAACAACGATTCGCTATCTATGAAATATAAGGAGGTTGACATGTTTAGGTTGGATATTAATTTATAGAAAGTTTTAATCATTAAGTCCTAGTAATCGTTGCAATTTATAGACAAAATTACCAACAGATTTCCGAAGGTGAACGATTGCATCGACAAACATTGGATTTAGTCAGAGGTCTAATCCTCATATATACCGACGAATTACAGACAAATATTCTATCAAATAAACTTTCAAACATTAATTTTGGAGGAATCCTTTTTTTTTAAATATTGGACGTGTAAACTATTTCTTTATTTCACTAACATATATGAATCATAAGTTATTCATCTCTATTTGTTCATTAATATTATATGATTAACGACAGTCTTGTGCACATAAGCTTCATATTCTTAATTCACTACGTGCTTAATGGTATTCCATTAGAAATACCTTCAGACAAATTAGAAAGAAAAAACTTTTCAAAAACTGTTGTCATTAATTAATTTCTTAAGTATAATTAATAAAATTTCTTAAATATAATTAATAATTGGATTTTGGTTGTTTTCGTCGGTGATTAGACAGACCTTAGCGTAAGTGAATATTCATCCGTGACACACATTTGTTTAGTAGTATGAATCATAAGTTATTCATCTTTATGTGTTCATTAATATCATATGGTTGAAGATGGTCCTATGCACATAGACTTTATACACTCAATACACACATGTCTTATAGTATTCTGCTGGAAACCCTTTCTGACAATTTTAAAGAATTTTTTTTTGAAATATCTGGACGTGAAAATTATTAACTTTATTGTGCCGACAGAGGAATAAAAATCCAAAAAGTAACTAAAATAAGATTTTTGATAGTTTTTATTGGGTTAATCTTGATTGGGTCAAGTCGGGTCAAGTTACGGGTCACGAGTCTAGTATTTGAGTCATGTTTTAATTAAAGTATGCAGCAAGTTTTTATTTTGAATTAGTCTAGGTAGTGGAGTAGTGGGTGATGTTAAGTAGTGATCTATTTTATAGGAATAGTGATCAATGTTTGCATGTTATTTTTTAGTCTATTTATATGTATGTTTTGCAAGTAATGAAAATGCAATGAGTTTATGAGTATAATCTTGGGCCTGAAACCAATAATTTTCGTGGGTGTTTAATCAATACTTTTCCGATGGAATATGCGATCAATAAATACCCATCAGCAATACGCATCGAAAGGAGGCATAAAAGATTTTGAAGATGAACCATTGCAATAATAGTGGAAATCAAATTAGAGATCTAATCCACAAATATACTAACGATTAAGGACAAATATTCCATAAAAACATGCACTTTCAAACAATTTGAGAGGAATCTTTTCTAAAAATATTAGAAGTGTGAACTATAAACTTTATTTTGCTAGCACAAAATAATAATTAAGTGTAATTAAAAATGGATTTTGGTGGTTTTCTTAGGTGATCCGTCGATAATTGTCTTAGCGTCAGTAAATATTCACCCGGTTGACGTGATTGTTTAGTATCGTAAATCATTAGTTATTCATGTCTATTTGTTCATTAATGTGATGTGGTTGAAGATGGTGATATACTTAGAGGGAATCTACTTTAAAAAGACTGTACGTGAGAATTATTAACTTTTATATGCTAACAAGAGCAAATAAGAATTCCAATAAATTATTGAAAAATGGATTTTGGCAGTTTACATGGGTGTTCCATCAATATTTCTTCTACGAACCTTGCAATTAGGCATAATTACTATAATTAAGTCACTCGCGTTGCGACAAGGGCATAAAACCATACCAAATAGCATCAATGTCACACCACCACTAGCGACCACCAACACTGAAGTTGCGGTGTGTTAATGCGAAGAAATTAGACCGAAATGTAAAAAATAGAAAGGTACAACTAATTCGATATACGAACCGTGTGTTGCGACGAACCTATCAAACGGAAAAAAGTAGAAGTAAAATCGTTAAATCACACACGCACATTGCGCCATGTTAGCTCACAAAATTTAGAAAAAACGTAGAGCGAAACGTAAAAATGTTGAACCACACATTCATGTTACACCGTGTTAACTTACAAAATTAAGAACGAAACGTAAAATAAAATTTGCATATTATTAAAAGTATAGGGGACTAAAATTGAAAGTAAAAAAGTTATAAGATTAAATTTCAAAGAACGAAAAGTTTTGGGTTAAAGTAAAAAAAATATTTTTTATGAGGTTATATCGCAAAAGATGAAAAGTTTTAGACTTAAAAAGTAAAAAATAATTACTTTTTAAAAAGCCCCCTAAGCATAGGGTACAACCTAAATGCACAAATCAAATTGAAAATTAGTATATATTAAATTTCTGGGTAATACACTTTGGTAATAATAAATATAATTAACGACAAATTTCCAAAGGTGAACCATAGCACTAACAAACTCTTTTTTTGTCAGTAGTGTAAATTTTCGGTCCGGTAGTGAAATTTTTTTAATTAATATAGAGTCCGCCCCCACTTAAAATAGTTTACTTTCGCCCCCGCCCCGCCCTAAGCTTTGGTTTAAGCTCCGCCACTGGGTATGATCCTCAAATGTATTGACAGATTACTATCATATATTCCGTTAGCAACACTTTAAGCAATTTAGATGAATCTTCTCTAAAACTACTGGTTGTGTGAACTATTACCTTTATTTCATTAGCATAGAAGAAAAAACACTCAAAAGTAATTAAAAAATAGATTTTGGTGGTTTCGTGGGTGATTCGTCTAATACTCTAACCTTACATACCCTTATCAATATAAATCCGTCTGTGATATGCATTTATTAGTAGTGCGAATAATAAGTACGTTATTCATCTCTATTTGTTCATTAATATCATCTGATTGAAGATGGTTGTATACATAGGCTTCATATATCAATATACTACGTGCCTCAAACGTACCGACGTTATAACCTTAAAACTTTAAGATAATTTTGTGGAAATCTTTTCTATAAAGCTTAGACGTGAGAACTATTAACTTTAGTTTATTATACCGATAGAAGAAGAAAATTACAAAACGTAATTAAAAAATGGATTTTGGTAGTTTCCATGTCGTCACTAATACGCTTTTGTTTAATAAGTAGTGTGTATCATAAGTTATTAATCTCCTTTCAATATTATTAATTTTATATGGTTGAAGATGGTCCAATGTACACAGGTTTCATATATTCAACCCACCACGTGTGAATAAATGGCCAATGACCACAACCGATATTATGGTTAGTTTTATTTATTTATTTTTCTTTTTATCTTTTTCATTGTTAGATTTCATGATTCACATGTATTTCTAGATTAATGTTTGGTTGAGTTCAACGGTAAGACATATTAATATATTATCATGTGTTCTTCGGTCATATTGATTCCACTTTAAAGTTGTTTAGTAAGATGATTGATGCAGTGCTCCATTAATTAACTATGTCAAAATTTATGTCGATTAATGTGTATAGTTATTATACCTATATAAGCTAATTGAATCTAGATCTATATCAAATATGGAGTTAATAAGTTGGAAACAAACTTAAACAAGGAGTAATTGGTTGTTTTCTATATCTTATTTACATCCTATCTAAGTTATTTTTCACTTATAAATTTCACCCACAAAAGTGATGAGTTTAAAGTCTCTTAAATGTAAAGTTATGTTAGATGGTATTTAAAAGTATTTCATAATCAATGAAGATATTTAGATATTCAATTTGTTATCAAACAATATGTATTATGCTCATTGCATGTTATTCATGGATGATGTCTTTGATTTTATATAACTTACCAACAATATCATTAACCTCTATATATAGTCGTGTTGTAACATGCACATTGACGTAACATCTTGTGTGTTATATCTTTATAAGAAAAGCTCTTTATACATTCGAATTCTAGATAATCCTTTCTGTATGTAGATATGTAGATATTTGGTTACTTAGTTAGATAAGGGTCTTTTGGGCATGTGCCTTGATAGGTAATTTTTTTGTGAACATCCTAACAAAGAAACTTGTCATGAATCAATCACAATCAACATGGACCACCACATGCAAATTAAGAGTTAACTTTCAAAACGGCATCTCCATCTTAATCCACATGTGAATCTTATTATAAAGCTCCAACATCTCATCAACCACTTTGCACCTATTTACACAACTACTACAAGAATCTGACCCCATAGGGACGACTCCTACAATGGTTGCTGAAGAGAATACTGTGGTGGTAGTGATGATTCCGCTTCCCCTACAAGGCCACCTGAACCAGCTCCTCCACCTCTCCCGCCTCATCTCCGCCCACAACATCCCCGTCCACTTTGTGTGCACAACCCCCCACGGCCGCCAAGTGAAGCTTCGGCTCCAAGGGTGGAACCCTAACACCATCCCAACCATTTTCTTCCATGAATTCCCTATTCCCCCCTTTGCATGCCCTCCACCCAACCCCAACTCCACCAACAAGTTCCCCTCTCATCTACAACCAGTATGTGAAGCCGCTACCCATCTTCGCCCTCTCGTCACCTCCCTCGTCCGTAAACTCTCCACCACCACGCGCCGCGTCGTTGTCATCCATGATTCACTCATGAGTTCCGTTGTTCAAGACATTGTGTCTCTCCCAAACGCCGAATCTTACACTTTTCATAGTGTATCGGCTTTCTCTACGGCTTTATACACCTCCAAGAAAGTTGGAGACCAAATCCAAAAGATGATTGAACCACATGGTATTACGAAAGAAGACCTCTCATTTGAGGACTGCTTCACTCCTGATTTCAATAGGTTCATTGCGGTCCAACACGAGTATGCAAAACTTAGCTCGGGTCGCATATACAATACATGTAGAGTTGTTGAGCAACCGATCTTGGACCTACTTGAGATTGAGGCAAGAAGTGCAAACAAGTTACTATGGGCTCTTGGACCCTTCAATCCCTTAGAATTAAAAAGGTTATTACTTATCAATATTAGTGGTATATTATTCTTGGTTAAAACAACTAAAGAGTCCAAAGTCGTACACAATTAGAAATTATTGTTTTTCATATGAAAATTTTAGTAAAAAAGAGTTGGTCGGAAATTCTTTTTGTGGTCGGGAAGTTGTCGGAAATTTTTTAAAAAATTGAATAATAAAAGTTAAATGTTGTCTCAAAGCTGTTAAACGAAAGAATCGTACATATAATCTTTTAAACTTATAAAATTGTATAGTTTTTTCAAAAACACAAGTATTTAATACATAATGTAAAATGATATTGAATCATGATTTGATAAATTCTACAAGTTTAGAGAACGATATATCTCCAAAAATAAAATTAAACTAAACAATTAGTTAGAAAATTGTTAGAGTACCACCAGAAAAGAAAAATAAAACCCTAATTTGAGTCGAAACGTGTTTCTTGGAAAAGTATACAAAATTTTTGCAACCTTATATTTCCGGACAATAACCTTTAGCTTGAAACGTGTTTTTCGAATAATTTTCTGAAAAATTCTTTATACTTGTAGTATAATTTCTTAAAGAAGTTACCTTTAATGTATGATAAATTGTCTATAAATCTTTTCTATTTACCTATGAATATGACACAATATACGCATAACCAGCAAACTTATGATACACATATCTTTTGTAGTGTGTCAAATGTCCGGAAAAAAGATGGTGGTCCAGTTGATCGATGCCTCAAATGGCTTGACAAACAAGCACCCAACAGTGTGATATTTGTATCTTTCGGGACAACCACTTCATTCTCGCAACAACAAATCATCGAGATTGCGATCGGGCTGGAAAATAGCGGTCATAAGTTCTTGTGGGTGGTACGAGAAGCCGATAAAGGAGATGTTTTTAGTGGTGACACTATTCGTGTCGAACTCCCCAAAGGGTATGAAGATCGAGTTAAAGATCAAGGGTTGGTGGTTCGAGAGTGGGCACCCCAGTTGGACATATTGGCTCACCCATCAGTTGGTGGATTCATGAGTCATTGTGGTTGGAACTCATGTACTGAAAGCATATCAATGGGTGTTCCAATGGCTACGTGGCCCATGCACTCTGATCAACCAAACAACGCCGTTTTGGTAAACAATATTCTTAAAGTAGGGATCTTGGTGAAAGATAGGTGCCGGAGAGAGGAGGTGGTGGCGGCAGCAGCAGTGGAGAAGGCGGTAAGGAGGTTGATGGGTACAAATGAAGGGGAGGAGATACGGAAGAGAGCGGCGGCACTGGGCCTCCAGGTCAGAAAGTCAGTTTTAGACGGGGGCGTTACTCAAACGGAGTTTGGATCGTTCGTTGATCACATAATGCGATAAGATCATAAGAATTTCTTTCTGGACAATTCACACTCTATATATGGTTTTTAGGCAAATTTTGAGTTTATTTTGGTTTTCGAGATGATCCGTAAACCTTATTACAAATGATGCTTAGGTGGTAAACAAATGTCTTTTTTCTACCTATCTTGTGTCCATACCCTAAGCATCATCCATAAGTAAAGTTTACGAATCAACTAGAAATCAAAAGAAACTTAAAAATTGTCACATCGTTTCGTTATGTGATAAAAAGTAATTAAATTAAATTATATAAAATAGCAAGCTATTTGTTGTATTATGTCATTTTCTTTTTGTGGCTGGGGAGCCGACACCTATGGGTTTCGACTTGACTAAATTCTCTGTTTGTGTGCTGTCGACAATCAAAACAGATTTGATGTGATTTGTTTTTAGACTTTTAGTCCATTACTATAATAACGTTTAGCAACTTACATACACAGTATTATACAATTCTCCGAAGCATTAGAGTACCAACTTATTCTTGCATGAGATAGAAGTTAATTCCCATTTGAAATGCTAACCTTCTTAACTTTAAATTTCCTTTTAAGTTTATATTATTTAATCCTAAGAATTAATTTTTGATATATTTTGTATTTCCTTAATAACTTTTAGAATAATATATTTTTAATATACAGTTGTGACTTTCTTATTTTGATCCACTTTTCAGTACAAGTTTCGTTTCAAACCGACATTGATCGAGTATAAAATACTTTTTTATTTTGAACTCACTTTCGTATACACCATTATTACGTGCGTATTGTTATGTACATTTCAATATAAATTTTATTTGAAACCAACCCGGGTCAAATATAATAGGGTTTTAACTTAATAATTTAGAATATATCGTTGCGACGTAATTACTTCTGCATACGTTTATATATTTTTAACGTTTACATTCCGAGTGTTACAATGCGAGATTATTATTTCTACTTCTTTCTGCCTTTGCAAGACGTGACGAGAATTCACTGGGTAAGCGTATTGTTTTCTTAATTACGAATATACCGAAGCAACGCTCGGACAAATCTGGCTACTTGAATAACAATTACGTTGATTCTATATATTTTTCAATAATGCTACCCGTAATGACTTAATATATAAGTATGAAAACGTAATGTCATGTAAGTAGTGGTTGTGTTCACTGTAATTATGTTTAAGATATGTAATGATGTTTGTATGGATGTGATATTTAATTTAAACCAGAATATTAAGCCCTTACGTTACAGTGGTGGGGTTAAAAACGTACCAAGTAGCACCAAGCACACCTGCTAGTGACTACTAACATTGAAAAAACTCGTATTAAAAAAATAAAAAACAATAAAAATAAAATTCGAATAAAAAGTAGATGTAAAAATCTTGAACCACGCATGCGAAACATAAAACATATAAAACAATAAGTCAATCTAGGATCATCGCATTGCGACGTGGCCATTAAACAGAAAAAATGAGCGTAATACGTTGAACCACACACGCACCCTGTGGCGTGTTAACTCGCAAAATTTAGACCGAAATATAATACAAAAATTTTATAAAATATGAAAAGTATAGGACACCAAAATTGAAAGTAATATATGTTGAGGATAAATTATAAAATATGTAAAAGTATTTGTTTAAAACAAAATATTTAAATATAAAAAAAAGTTTTGTACAACCCATAAAGCACATGCATGATACAATCCATAAGACATACCAAAGTTAATAATTAGTATATATTAATTGTATATTTTTAATAAAAAATTGTAATAGGAATATTTATTACAAAGTTGATAGGGACGCATTGGGATTGGGACCCCAAATTTAAGGGCCACCACTTTTTAAAAAAATATATAAGGCATGTACTACGTCGGTTACTTGCTACTGCACAAATAATGAATCGTGAGTCTCACAATTGATGATGAGTTAGTTACCGAAGAGTTTCTCATCCCTGCATTACGTCTACTCCAGCTCTCCAAACATATACACAATCTGATGTCTAACGGGACTGCACAAATAATACTAGTCTAAGCATTAAGCAACAAACCCACAACTCCACTAACAAGCATTCTGATTTCTTGCATTCTTTGATCGACATCGACCCCTGTAACCTTGTTTGGTTGTACTAGTGTTCTTGGCCTCAACATCTTTGATGATTAATCGACCCCTGTTCTAGACTAAGTGTTCTTGATCTCTTTGAAGTTTGATCGACTTATCAACCAACAAAGCAGACCGCAATCCATAAAGCAGATTGTGAGATCGACTCAAGGTTAGTTTAGATAATTAGATTTTGTTTTTGTTTATATAATTATATATTTAAATTGCCTCTAAATAATTTGATTTTGCCTTTGAATTCTGATTTTTTATCAGGTAATACGTTGCTTGATTTTTTGATGAGTCTAGTTTGATACTTGAGAGTTTGATTTAATTGTTAAGTGCTTTATATAAATTTAAATAGGTTGTTTGAGTCTTTGATATATTGCCTTAGGTTGCTTTAACCATAAGATATTTAAGCAAAACAAATTTAATTATTGTCGATCTTAATTCTGGATAAAAGAGAAGGTTATAATAATAAAAATTTAAAACTGGCCCTACTTTTTTAGTTTGATTGGTGCATTAAAAGATGTTGAGCAGGCCCTCGATATAATAAAAAATACATATATATTTTTTAGTTCTCTTGCCCCTTTGCTTGTGTTATCTCAGGTTCCGATTGAAATAAGTTTGTTGTGTCATACTTTAAGACCCGGTTAAAAAATTATGCAACTGTTTTTTAAGTTAAATCAAGTGATATCATATAGTCAAATTCTTCAACATTAAGTATTTAGATAGTAATACTCCCTCTAGTCGTTATCTGAAAGATGTTCTTATAATCAAACTACAGATTTTAATAACTATTTCAATGTTGATTTGACTACATAAACATAACCTAATTCATTTCAAGCTAACCTAAAGCATAATCCATATAGTTATGCCCTAAACGTCTATTGCTTGACTGAACTAACTAGGGATGTGCTGCATACGATGGTGTGACATATGATAAACCGTTTGTCGTATTAAAATGAAAGTAAACACATATAGTGAATGTTGTATATAAATTATAAATGCATTCAGATGTTTACATCTATATATTCATATGTTCAACAAGGAAAATCAAACAATTATTGTTAATTACACTGAAATCAACAATCCCTCGTACTATTTTGAATACTAGACGGTTAACCAAGCATGATGGAGCTAGTGAATCAATCATACAGCTAAAATCATGAACCCCTTCAAGGAACCACTTGAAAACCTCTTAAACTTGCTGAGAAACCGAATTTTCATGGCTCAAACGTCAACAACGCCAACCACGCCTAGGCCAACGCCACGTTGTATGCTAGTTAGTTTGTTGGTCCATGCTCGCTTAACATAAAAAATGTGACTTTGGTGTGTTTTTTCGTTGATTAACACCTATCCAGGGGTTGTTTTTCAGCTTTGTTTCTCATGCATTACGTTATCAATTATTTTGGTATAAAGCTCCTGTTTGGTTCAAACCTGTTTCACATAATTTAACCCACTAAGAAATAATCTATTTGACAACAAATGTAAGGCAATTAATCACAATAAAATAACCAATAGTGGGGATAACGAAACATACTACATTTGATCAAAAACAAGAATGGTGAATATAACATCTAAAAAACTTGGGAACAAAAACGTAATAAGCAGTCATTCGTGTAATTAACTCTAATTACAATAATTGCAATTAAAATTATTGATCAGAAAACTCAAAAATCAATAAAAACAAAATCTAACCGCTAATTATTTTGATTTGTGGACACCCGCGCTTCGCCGCGGTTTGATTTTAAATATATAAGTGAACATTGCAATGGTAGTTTTGGGGATTATTATGATTTTAGAAAGTTTCAATGATATATGCACTCGGATTTTCGTGGATATCTAGACATGCTTTAACGATTCATTATTATATCTTCATGATACTATTACCGAACATATGGTATTTAATATATCATGGATATTAATTAAATCAAATAAAGTTAAAAGTATTTGAATAAAAACTATTATAAAATGTAGAATATTCTAACATGGTTAATGATACCTTATTATTAAATTGTTATAGATACAATAACATGACGAAAACACCATATTAAATTTTAACATAATATTGTTCTTGTTAACCTTATAATAAAATTAATAATTAGTACTAGCATTACTATTAATATAATTATATTTTTTATTATTATAATTTTTAAACATATTAAATAATATATCATTTACTAACAAATTTAGTCATAAACACCATAATAATCGACTCCCCAAAATAACCCTAGAAAATATAATTATTACTTATCACGAATATAAGTTGTATACTTAATTAATTAAATAAAATGATACTTAATTTAAATAGTATTTAGTTATAATAAATATAAATAGTAAATTTAGATTTAAATTTTATTTTAAAATATTATAAATAATATATATTTAATATTGTGAATTAAATAATATCATATTATTAAATAATGTGAATCAAATAGTATATTAATTAAAAGAAGTTTATTAAATAGGGGTAAAAGTGAAGCCATTGCATAGAGCACTTATGTTATATGCTTAAAATGTTGTATTAGGCGTCTTACATTTTACGTAAAATTACAATCTTGTCCTCTAAAAATGATTTATATAGATTATGCTCATAATCTAATCCACTAACTAAAATAAATGAGTACATTAGGTCGAGTGGATGAAATACATACATACATGTATATAAGGTTATGATTATTATAGAATCATTTTTTATTTTCAAAACCAAAAAAAAACTATTGATTTATATAAATATATATTACAAACCACTGATTTATATAAATATAAGTTAAGGCTGATCATATTTAGTTGTTTTACATAATTTATTATTCATATCTGATATACACATATGTAAATTCGTTCAAGTTTTGCCAGACTTAATTTACATTTATACAAATAATTGGTTCTTTGGTTCTGAAAAAAATGGTTCTGTAATAATCCTAACTCACATGTATATATATATATATATATATATATATATATATATATATATATATACATTAAATGTAAAAACAATTTTTGATATTATAGTGTAATTTTTTAATAATTTTGTGTCAAGTTTAAAGAAAAAATGAGATTAGTTCTCAAATTAAAACTAGTGGTCTAGTGATATATATTATAATACCTTTTACAAACGATAATAAGTCAAAGTTTATATAAATCCTTTCAGATAAAGCATGAAATGCAGACAAAATATTGAAGATTCAATTTGACGATATGTTGCCACTCCACCTCATCCTTACATGAGGAGAATATTACAACCCACATGATCCTTTCTAGAGGATAGATGTTGACGTCAGTATACAGATAACATGAAGATATGCAAATCCACGTACTCTTCACTTATCCAAACTCATCTAGTAGGCATATATCAATTATTAGCATCATACTACGGCTCAAAACAGGACACGAATACGACATGACAATAAAAATAATTAGGTTTTAGATTGTTAATATAACTTGTTTGTTAAACTTATCGTTTGGTTTGAACACGATGGCATATTTAATAAGGGAGTTAACTTTTTTAAGAAAAAGATTATCGACACTTGATAAAAAATTGTTGGTAAAACTAATGTGTGATATAATTAAAATTACATATGTATCATCATTAGTTTATGAGACAAAGTTCTATTTTTGACAATTTTGTAATAATTTTATTAAGAGATTTGATCGAATTAACATTTGAATCGGTTAGCATGTTCTTTAAAACTTACTCATTAAGAACCGTCAAAATGAACGATCAATGTGTATTACATGTAAACTAAACATACGTTACCCTCCTACGGATTTAAAAATCTCTTAATGCAAACCAAACAACCAGTAGAGGTTTTTCATTTGAAGTAGGTTATTATTATTTAATGATAAATTCATGAGTGATTTTATTAGTCCAATTAGACTAAAATTTACTACTATTATTGTTTTTACTATTGTTGCCGCTATTCCTGTTGCTTGTCATGCTATTGTTGCTCTCGCACCCGCTGTTGTTGCTCTTTTTCTTGCCAGCGCTACCACCATGCATTACCAACACCAGTATCATTACTAATAAAAATATAAAGGCTTAAATTTCAATTTTGCTCCCAAAGATTTGACAAAAGTAACTATTTTCCTCCAAAGGATTAGAAAAATCAATTTACCTCCAAAAGGTTCATAACTTGTTTCAATCAATGTTTTCAGAACCGGATCGGACGTCGAACCGGACGCGTTACTGGTTTGGTGGTTGGACCGGTTGGACCGGATTTAACTATATTTATATATATTTATATATGTAATTAAATATAAGTAATTTATAGATGATTTATATATGTATTTTATAGTTATATATAAAATTTAACTATATTTGTATATCCAACATAGTAATTTATGGTTTAACACCCCGTTTTTTACTCATTAAATTCAAAAAAAAATACCAAAAACCGGTCCGAACCGGTCCGGTTTCCCGGTCCGACCACCGGTTCGACCTCCCAAAACCGAACCATAGCAGACCGGACCGGCCACCGGACCGATCCCCGATCGAACCGGTCGGACCGGCCGGTTCTATCCGGTCTCCAAAACTTTCAATTTTAATCCAAAAGCTTTATTATTTTGGATTTAAATTGAAACAAATAATCAAACTTTTGGACTGAAATTGAAACAAGTTATGAAACTTTTGGAGGTAAATTGATGTTTCTAATCTTTTGAGGAAAATAGTTATTTTTGTCAAGCCTCAAAGAGGAAAACCGAACTTAACTCAAATATAAATTATAGTGATTACTTTACAGATAGTAATCAAATTTTAAAATGTTCCAATTATTCACTAAAGTTTCAAAAGTATAATTAAGTCACCAAACTTTAATGTTTTATTTAAAATTTAGGTTTTAATGTGTTTTCTTTAGTATTTTTTTGTTTCAGTTACAATTTTTTTTACTGATGTGGAGTGTTAAGGTGGATTTTAGGTTTTTTAATATTTTCTTAAATATCTATACCATGTATACTGAAAATCTTGATTTCCATATATTCTACTCTATTTCTTTTTTGACGTAAAAAGATCCGATAATAACTCGATTTGATGGTTTAATAAACCAATTTGTGCAAAATATGTATGAGTGACCTAATTATAACACTTTTAACACTTAGTTAATTATTACTTTGTAACATTTTATATATATTTTATGTGTTATTATAATTATATATAATGATATTTATTGTTGTTATTATATTATTTTATATATGTGATTATATATTTTATATAAGTAGTACTCTAGTTAATACTCACGAGTTTAATCAAATTTAATTTTTAGGTGTTTTACTGATGAACTATAAGTTAAGATTATCTTCCTATCAAATCCCTTAAACTAATTAATTTAAGAATTTAACGAGCCAATAACAATTAGTCACCTATGAATTTACACTCCCTGGATAAACCAAATTTTATAAACTATGAACCATTAACGACATAAATCTTATGATAAAATTACACTACTGCTAGACCATCTAAACTACTCTATTAATTTTAAACATAAATTTACTCTAAATAAATTTTACCTTGGCCTACAACCCTAGTGGCAAAGTTAATATCTTTTAATTGAATCGACGATTTATAATTAATTCTTATTTTCAATGTGAATAGTTGGTGCCCCACTTTGTGACGAACATTATCTCGAGTGTTCTGATGATTTAAACCGTTTGCACTTTGAATAAAAACCAAATTCTTTGTGTCTATCTCTTAATAAACTAAACACGTACTGAGTTAGGGGAAAAGTGATGATGCTGATTTGCCAATTTTCTATAAATTACAAATCTAAAAAGGCAAAGGTGTGGTATCATTTTTGTTTATACAATTATTGTGTTATAGCTTCGTATCACGTTTGATATTAACTCCATATTTTGATGAAAAGATAATTACCAGTGATTTTATTTTGATGAAAAGATTATTACTAGTGATTTCTAGACTAGAAGAGCTTTTAGATCATGGGTTTACTTTAAAGCTTCTTAACTTAGGTGAAATATCACTTATTTTACATCTTTTCACTCCATATCACATTAAAAAAAATTGATTTAAACCTTTTTAACTCCATCCTAACAGCTTTTATTTTATTTACTTTTAATCTTATACGTTTAATAAACAATAGTATTAATTAAAATAATAATACATTTCATTAACAAAGCTAACATAAAAATAAAACACTAATAAAAAAGAGCTTCAATAATTAAAAGTAAAAAGGCATTTCATTACTTAATTACTTAATAAAAACAAACCATTGTTGTAAAGTTTGAATATATGATCAACCAATTCCGATCTAACTAAGTAATACACTTTCTAGGTTTGTGTCTCACATTGTTTGCTTGTTGTTGTTCCTCGTCAACTTCTTCAACCCTTATATATGTTGTTCCACCAACATGAAGAGGAGAGTATGGTGTGGTTCCATTTACTATGTTGTTAAAAATAGGTGACTTGTACAATACTTTAGTATACTTTGTTGGATCTAAATACCAAAAAATGCATTTTAAATCTATAAGTTAGTAGATACTTCAACTTCAAGCATTATAAAAAAATAAGGATGACCAGCATGCATCTTTTAACCTTGCCACACATGAGGGCAGTTTTGCAATCTTAGTATGTGCAATTGTTGCTACCAAGCATCTTTTAAAAGTTGTTCTAACTTATTTTTGCCTTGTATATCGGTTGAATGTCACTAGGCATCTATCTTCTTAAATATCTTTCGTCATACCAAGTACTTACAATTTTACTTAATTTGTAAATGCATAACCTCAAAGTTCACTGAACATCTTAAAGTATTCATCAAATGAACCAACCGCAAGTCTGAATACCATTTTCCAAGGTTTGAATACCATTTTCCAAATAGCAACATTACACTTTTGTAAGGTGATAAAACCAATTTGAGTTGTCAGAACCACATGTTCACGCTCTCCACATCTTCAAATACATCGTTCGGATATGCCAGGCGTTATTTAAAGCAATCATCAACTGGCATCATATGAGTGTGTAGCTGTATGCGGTTGAGTGCAACTTTTCTGGTTCGTGGTTGCACTTGTGGTTGTGGTATCAAACATTGGGTTGTGGTTACAACCGTTTTTTTTAAATCTCATCCATAGAGTTGGACTCATATGATGATCATGATAATAATAATGATAATGATGCAGATAAGAATATTTTGATGTGAAACTTATGAAATGTTGGTTAATATTCATAATTTCATAGTGATGTATTGTTGAAAAAAAATTTACAAACTTTTTAAATTTTAAACGTTCATATTCCCACTCTCGTTAACTTGTTGGTGCTCCCCTTCTTAACGCTGTTAACAACCCCATTCCCCTCTTACACGATGTTCAACAACCTTAATGCCATGTCACGTACGAGTTAACGCCCCTCAATAATTATATATATATATATATATATATATATATATATATATATATATATATATATATATATATATATATATATATATATATATATATATATATGTGTGTGTGTGTGTGTGTGTGTGTGTGTATACATATATATATGTATATATACACACATATATATACATATATATACGTATATATATATACACAAGAGGGCCTAAGTTACATTTTTCTTTGAATGACCTTCGTATTATGGGTTATTAATAAACATGGTAACAAATTGGATTCAAGAATATTTAATATTCATAACAAACTCTAAGCTCATGGTGTGTGTAACATCCGGCATTTTCAAGTTATAAACCCGAACCCGAACTAAAATCGAACTATCTTACGATATGAATTTCTTTATTTAACTTATTTTATTTATATTAATGAATTATATAGATTAGACATGTAGTTTAAATTGATTTATTCAATTTATCATTTAAACAACTTATAATAACTTGTTGATTTATAAATAATTCTTTTTCATAAAATTATAAACTTTATTAATCATGCTACAACAAATAACTAAATGGAAAAGACTTATTAAAACTTATAAAGTTATAAAATGAATTTTATTATACTTATAAAGTTTTATAAGTAATTATGAATTTTAAATATTGAAAATAAGTAATCAAATTATAAAGTTACAAGTTTTATAAAAGTTATAAAGATTAACAAATAAATAATTTGATTGATTATTCAAATTGGTTTTATAAAGTCTATAAATATTTTATAAAAAAGTTGTTAAAATTATAGTCTTCAAGAATTTAAATTTTAAATTATAATTATTTTTTTATTTATTTAAATTATTTAATTTTATATTTATTTCAAATTCCAATCATAACCCCCTTTTAAAAGACTTATAAATCACCATTAACACCATTCATAACCTCCTCCTAACCTCAAGTATAAAAGCAAGGCTTAGGCCTCACTTTTCATTTGCTCATTCTCTAAAAATCTCACTCTCATATCTTTTTTCATCCATTGGTTATGATGAATTTGAAGAATTTTATTTTACAAGAAATTTCAAGAATTCTTAATACTAAGGTAATCCTTTATGGTTTTTATATTATACATTTTAATCATCCTAACATTCAATTGTTCTCATGATTTTATGTTCTTACTATTATTCTTTCTTCTACCAAACCTCTTTTTATTTTAATAATTATCATTTGATCATTAACATTTTTAATAATCACTAATCTTATAATAATCACTAACATTCCTAAATTAAGCTAACAACACACTAACATAAACAAAGAATCTCGTTTGCATATGGACGGCTATGCCGCCACATTCGGTTATTCTGCAAGATTATTGTTCTAAATGATGGCTATGCCAAAGTATTAGATTATTTTTATAACTCAAATGAAGACTAATATACCATATATTAACATAATAAATTGTTCTAACCCGTTTCATGTATTAACAATTTTAAAAGTGCACATAAGTGCCTTACTACAATTCTGGCAGAATATAGTCTTACTTCAACCGACCATAACTTGATCATAACAAACTAAATTTGGGTAAACTCATACTCCAATGTTAATTTCATTGAATTACCTTTTCAACGACAGTTTATTCGTCTTCAAACTCAATCGGACGACTCAACAATAGCCTTCACAAATTAAGTGCGCATTTCAGCACCTTCTGTCTTGTGATGCTTGTTTGACCTATTTAAAGATCTTTCCATAAAAATGTTTCTGAATAAAATTTGTCCGGGAGACTTTGAACTAGTCAAGTATAAATTTTTATAATTTTATGAAACCGTTTGCTATTTTTAAAACCCGTTCAAACACATACCAAACATTCTGTCCAGAATCTAAAATTGATGCAATAATCCTTTTTCAATCTACCTTTCGCTTTTTAGCATTCTCTAAACGTTCTAACTTCTTGTAATGAATTCCAACATCAAGTTATTGTTTTTCTATCATTTAGGAGATCACCTTTGACTCTTGACATCCAAGCTTTCTTATGTACTCTACAATCATCACTATACTTGTGAGTTTTCTATGTGAGTATTTCCATACCCCTTTTTCTTATTTTCACACTTTGGGGTGAAACATGTTAACTTATATTATTGCACTTGTAAACTTATTTGAGACTTG
The DNA here is from genome assembly GCA_025215565.1 of Flaveria ramosissima. Taxonomy (NCBI): domain Eukaryota; kingdom Viridiplantae; phylum Streptophyta; class Magnoliopsida; order Asterales; family Asteraceae; genus Flaveria; species Flaveria ramosissima. The sequence continues at coordinate 39,261,084 of CM046046.1, forward strand.
TAAACATATGGCAATTCATCTTGTAAAGTTGTGGTTAGTTGAACTTTCGTGGTTACCATGTTATGGCGTTATATGTACAATCATTAACTATTGCTAGCCCAGCGAAGTCATAGATCTATGGGTAAGACAAGCCTGCTTGGTTGATCCAAGTACACTTAGCTGATCGTATATACTTTTAACGTTTGAGACTTGTAAAACATTGTCGAGGTTTGATTGTTGCATTGTTCATAACATCCCTAATCACTTTATTCACTAACTTATGACTTGAATTGCCATCTTTTATATACTTATGTATTGAAAAACTATGGAATGCTCACCAACATTTTTATGTTGACCCTTTTATTTTTAACATGTTTCAGGAATACCTCAAGTATGATATCTACACTTTGAAGCTTGCACATCTAGGAATGGACCTAGATAAATAAATAAAATAAGAATGACTTGTTACATTTTATGTTATGCTTTTATTCTTTTTGAGACTTATGTTTGTAATGTGACAATTGAAACCTATGTTTAAATTATATTTGGATTATTAATAGCGTTATGTGGCTGTGAACGATCTTAACTCTCACTCCTCGACGTTTCCGCCGTCAAGGTTGGGGTGTGACAGTGTGGAATTCAACAAGTTTATGCATTCTCGTTTAGGGATCTCATGGAAATCCCGTACCTGCTGAAAGGAGATAAGGAGTTCAAGAAGGTGGTTCATGCACTGTTTATGACTACTACGTGGTGTATTTGGAAGCACAGGAATGAAATGTCTTTTGGGTCCACACATCCTTCTTTTATTTGTGTTTTATCCGAAGTGAAAGTAATAACGGCTTTTTGGCTGAAGGAAAGGAGCAAGAACAGGGTCATACCTGGGTTGTGCAACTTCTCATTTGACTCGGGTTGAGTGGCCTTTGTTGGCCTTTATGTATTTTGTTTTGTTTCCTTTTATTTCCATGTATCTTTGGGGTTTTAGTTAGTTTCTAGCCCTTATATAATATATTATCTATTTGCCGTCCAAAAAAAATTATTTTTAGGCAACAAGGGTTGAGTGATTAGCAACTAAGACTAGCGGATTGGATTCAACTTAATTAGGGAACTAAATTGTCTGGTTATGACCAACAGAAATGGGACGCGTGCAATGGTGCTTCATTGGTGGCGAACGGTTTGTTACATGGTCGTGATGGGTGTTTAGTGTGTGAACAAACAAAGTGATAGTGAGAGAATACAAGAAGAGAAAAGGGTTGGTGGAATGGGAGTAAATTACAAGAATGATCATGTGCAAGGTATATATGAGTCGTTTTTCATTCAAGATAGGTGAAATTTAACGTTTAATTCCAAAGAAATGACCAAAATACTCTCATGTGGAAGGTATATAAGTCTTTTTTAAACTTAGACTTCAAACCCATCATTTCTGTCAAATCAAATGAATAGTTTGTGATTAACTCTAGAAAATTAGATTTTAATAATACAAACTGTTAACTATATATTAATCTCATAGCAATCTGACTAATGTTATTCCCAATTTTCGATTTTGTTATTATTAACAATTACAGTGTCACATCCTGGCGGAAGCGTGAAATGCTTAGGGTGTGATTTGTTTGCTCAGAACTCATTGATTCACAACTTTTACCGAGTATCACATAAACATGACATATCTCATAGCAAAGTATAATAAGTATTATCACATAACTTAACATATTTCATAATATAGGAATAAGGATTACATTAATTCATGATAGTCAAAATTTGAAATAACATAATCCTATTACATCCTTAAAATCCTAACAGCAACATCTTCAGAGACGATGGAAGTGAGCATCCACCGAAACACTGAGATCATACAAGTTCACTGTCAGGTTTACACAAACTTTCCCCACAACCTCTCCCCGGCCATTATAAACATCAAAGGAGAACATTAAGCTGTTAGTCATGGTGAATTCTTGAAAAAGCATACCCAAAACAGTCAACATAAAGTTGGTGAGCTTCACAGGTTTATCAAACATTTAGCATTGATGCATTATTTACAACCAAACCTTGCATAGCAATCAGATCATTCATATCTGTCATATCATAATTTCATAGATCAGATAATATAGCATCACAACACTCATTCTGTTAATGCAGGAAATATTTCCTAAGTAGCGCTACCAATATTATCTAACGGTTCCACATCCGAATTAATGGTTGTAACATAAATCTCAGAAATAATGCATCAATTTGTAAATCAGTATGCTTTTTCCCCAAAACTTTATAAAATAAAAATGGGCTATGAATCTCACCTTTACTCCAAATGGTAACCTATAAACAAGAAAATATTTATAGTTTAGAAAAATGTATTTTTCTTCAATATTTTTAGCACCTTAGGTTATTTATTTCATAAGTTAGGCTTTTGTATAAATCACGAAATTTTTACAGTGGACATATCTTAATATTAGATATAACATACTAAAATTTCATATTATTATTATTTTCAGGCTATTTCTTATAATTTTTACATTATTTAGATAATTTTTTAGAAATACCTTCGGGCCTCTAAAATTAGTCAAATTTTGTCAGAATAACTTTTATAATTCTTATAGTTTTTCAAAATTTTCTTATGTTCTAAATCATAGCAGAGTCAATTTTTATAATTTTTCTCATTTTACTCTTATTTGCTAAAAATATCAAAACATGCTCAAAAATTCTAATTTTCACACAGACTGTTCAATCTCTCTTCTTATATTTTTTATAAATTTCTCATAATTTACTTCATAATTTAAGTATTTTTCCCGATTTTTAGGTGACAGAATAATTAAAAATTCATATTTTAGACATAATTTTTAGTTAGGTCACAAAATGTTTCCAGTAAATTCTATAATTTGTAATAGTCAATATATAATTTTTCCATACATTTACTAGGGTCGGTTCTTCTTATATGATTTTTCTTTTATATTCGTAGATATTGTATATAAATTAATTTATTTATAGGAATGACACCAAATTTTACAGAACTTTATTTCCTAATATTCTAAATATCTTTTTAATGTTTGTTCCCACAATCATAGTTGTTAATATGCAGAACCGAATTTAACAAACCATAACTAGGTTTTTAACCCTTTTGTTGATAATTTCTTGCTATAAATTTGATTTTTAAGATTTGTTTTACTTATTTCAGATTCTTAAAATCTTTCTTTTTGTTCTGAAAAATAAGTTTGATTTTGTATATGTTTTTATAAGAACCTTGAATGTTTTAATCAAAAGGGTTAATCACATGTGTTTATTTAACACATGTTTGGTTTTCATAATCTTATTCAAGTAGGGTTTTAGGGGTTAGAACCTTGATTTTGATAGAAGGAGAGTATGAGAAGAAGGTGAGGATGGCCTAAAAACCGCTTGGTTTTGGTGTTCTTGACAATCTTTCGGGAGGTGATGCTTCCACGAGGCTTGGATGTTGCTGCCTAGTAACCGAGAGTGTGTGACTAGTGGTTGATCGGGTGGAGTTGATGATGGTATTTGGTTGAAGAGGTGATGACCGAGATGGTTAAGAGGGTGGTTTGTGGCTTACGGTGGTGGTGTTCGGAAGTGGTAACCGAGGGGTAGTAGTGGTTGTGTTTGTTTAGAAAGGTGGTGAATATGCAAGCCTTCGGCCGAGGATTGATATAGGGGAGTTCTCATGATTACTACTAGTCCTAGGTGGTGAGGTGTTCATTATAGCCTTTCTTAGTCATGGCTATGTGGCGGTTTTGTGGTGCATCTAGAAGAACCGAGGAGGTGGCGGTGGTTTGTATCCAAGTTGTGTTCCAACCGAGAGTTTGCAAAAGAGGTGGAGTCGGCTGATATTAAAGAGCTTCATCATTGCTTTTAGGATGCTAGACTCTTAAGGTGGCATGCATACACATATGCTTGGTGTTTTGGAAAGCTAGGTGGCGGGTTGATGGATGGTGAGGTGTCCCACCCGATTTGAGGTGTTAATCCTCTCTTAAGTCGGGTGTTTTAAGGGTTAATGAACCGATTCTCAATCTTAGAGGGTACTTTGGTTTGGGGTTTTAAGTGTAGAAGATTTGTTTAGGTTTGTTTTGATGTTAAGTTTCTTTTGATGTTAACTTGTGTTTGTGATGTTTGGTTGAGTTGTGTTTTGGGTTTGTTTGATGTTGTATAATTGGTGTATCTTGATCATATATCATTTGGTATCATAATGTTATGAATATGGATACATGCATACGTAAAAGGTTGTGCATGCTTGTATGCATGCATACGTACATCATATATATATATTCACATGGACAAATAATATACATATGTAAGTAAAACAAGAGCATGCATACGTATATCACACATGTATGTATAAAAATATATACAAGTTAGCCTAGGTGTAGCTAAATAATTAAAACGTACTAGTGTATAAAATCTTATACTTAGGGTTGTTACATTCTCCCCCCGTAAAAATAATTTCGTCCCGCAATTTATTTGGATGATAATGTTCTAAGTTTGAGATGAACTTATCTGACCATTGACTTAAAATAGATGGGGGTATCTCCTTCTGATTTCATCTTCTCTTTCCCACGTATATTCTGGTCCTCTCCTAGCGTTCCACTTAACTTTCACTATGGGGATTTTGCTCCTTCTTAGCTTTTTAACTTCTTTGTCTAATATGGCTATTGGTTCTTCTGTAAAATGAAGCTTCTTGTCTATCTTTATTTCTTGAACTGGAACTTTTAATGTTTCATCTGTTAAACATTTCTTCAGATTGGACACATGGAATGTGTTGTGTACTTCACTTAATTCTTGGGGTAAATCTAGTCTATACGCAACAGGACCAATTTTGTCAATAACTTCAAATGGTCCAACATATCTTGGGTTTAACTTATTTCTCTTTCCAAATCGAAAGATTCCTTTGGTGGGTGATATTTTTAGATAGACCTTATCTCCAATTTGAAACTCTAGTGGCTTTCTTCTTTTATCCGCGTAACTTTTCTGCCGATCCCGTGCTGTCTTTAATCTATTTTTGATTTCTTTGATTTTGTCAGATGTTTCTTGAATTAGGTCAGGGCCTATAAGTTGTCTATCTCCTATCTCATTCCAACATAGTGGCGATCTGCATTTTCTTCCATACAAAGCTTCAAATGGGGCGGTTTTAATACTGGAATGATAGCTATTATTATAAGAAAATTCTATCAGAGGTAGATGCATATCCCAGTTGCCACCAAAGTCTAATGCACAAGCACGTAACATATCTTCTAATGTTTGTATTGTCCTTTCACTTTGTCCATCTGTTTGTGGGTGGAAGGCTGTACTAAGATTTATTTGGGTTCCTAGAGCTTTTTGTAGGGTTTGCCAAAACCTTGATATGAATCTACTGTCTCTGTCGGATATAATGGAGATGGGTATCCCATGTCTGGATACAATTTCTCGTATGTAAATTCTTGCTAATTTCTCTATTTTATAATCTTCCCTGATTGGCAAGAAGTGTGCTGATTTGGTTAACCTATCTATTATAACCCAGATTGTGTCATATCCACTTGAGGTCCTTGGTAACTTGGTTACAAAATCCATGGTGATCTGATCCCATTTCCATTCTGGAATCTCAGGTTGCTGTAGATATCCTGAAGGTTTTTGATGTTCTGCTTTGACTCTTGAACATGTATTGCATCTTTCTACGAATTCTCCAACTGATCTCTTCATGCCAGGCCACCAGTAATGACTTTTCAAATCCTTATACATTTTGTTATTTCCTGGATGTACTGAATATTTTGACTTATGTGCTTCTTGTAGTATAACTCTTCTAAGTATAGCATTATCGGGTATCCAGGTCCTTCCTTTAAACTTTAGAATTCCATTTGTATCTTCCTGTAAATCTCTCACTTGTCCTTTTATTTCTAATTTACCTTTTTGTTGGGCTTCCCATATTTGTCTTAACAGGTCTGATTGCAGTTCCATTCTCATGGCTCGTACTCGTAATGGTTTAACCCTATCCTTTCTACTTAAAGCATCTGCAACTACATTTGCTTTACCTGGATGGTATTTGATTTCACAATCATAATCACTCAATAATTCTATCCATCTCCTTTGTCTCATGTTCAGCATTTTCTGTTCAAATATATGTTGTAAACTCTTATGATCTGTATATATTGTACATTTTGTCCCATACAGATAATGTCTCCAGATCTTAAGTGCAAATATTACTGCTCCTAATTCCAAGTCATGAGTAGTGTAATTCTTTTCACTTCCCCTAAGTTGTCTGGAGGCATATGCAATGACTCTACTTCGTTGCATTAACACACATCCAAATCCTTGACGAGACGCATCACAATATACCACAAAATCATCAGTCCCTTCTGGTAATGACAAAATAGGTGCACTACATAATTTACTTTTTAAGAGTTCGAATGCACCCTTTTGTTTTTCTCCCCAGACATATGGCTTGTCCTTTTGAGTTAGTTCAGTCAAGGGTTGAGCTATCCTTGAGAAATTTTCTATGAACCTTCTATAATATCCTGCCAATCCTAAGAATTGGCGTACTTCTGTTGGTGTCTTGGGATCCTCCCACTTCTTAACAGCTTCTATTTTTGCTGGATCTACCTGTATTCCTTCTTGATTGACTATGTGTCCAAGGAATTGCACTTCTTTTTTCCAGAATTCACATTTTGAGAATTTTGCATATAATTTTTCTTTTCTTAATAACTCCAATGTCAATCTTAGGTGTTGCTCATGATCCTCCTTATTCTAGAGTAGATTAAAATGTCATCTATAAAGACTATGACAAACTTATCTAAATAGAGCTTACATATCCTATTCATCAAATCCATAAATATGGTGGGAGCATTGGTTAATCCAAATGGCATTACCAGAAATTCATGATGTTCATACCTTGTTCTGAATGCTGTCTTTGGTATATCCTCATCCTGTATTCTTAACTGATGATACCCTGATCTTAAATCTATTTTTGAAAAGTAACTAGATCCCTGTAATTGATCAAATAGATCGTCTATTCTAGGTAAGGGATACCTATTCTTCACAGTTACCTTATTGAGTTCCCTATAGTCTATACACATTCTAAACGTTCCATCCTTTTTCTTAACAAATAACACTGGTGCTCCCCAGGGTGATACACTAGGACGTATAAATCCCTTATCCAATAGTTCATGAAGTTGGCTCATTAATTCCTTCATTTCAGTAGGTGCTAATCGGTAGGGTGCCTTAGCAATAGGGGTTGTTCCTGATATCAATTCACTTTTGAATTCTACTTGACGAGGGGGTGGTAAACCAGGTAATTCATCAGGAAATATATCAGAATATTCATTGACAATTGGAACATCTTTCAGGTTTACTTTGTCTATCTTAGTGTCAACAATATGGGTCAGAAAAGCCAAACATTTCTTCCTTAAACATTTTTGTGCATTCTTGCAAGAAATTATCTTTATGATACCCCTAGGTTTTTCACCATATATACACAGTGTTCTATTCTCATTAACCAAAGGAATTTTGATCATTTTCTTACCACATACTATTTCAGCTTGATATTTACTTAACCAATACATTCCTACAACAATGTCAAATCCTCCTAAATCAATAGGAATTAGGTCTATATTAAAATAGTTTTCATCTAGATTCATTGTGCAATTAGGAATGATTTCATAAGCTTCGATTGTCTTACCATCAGCTAATTCTATCATATTTGATTTAGCTTTTCTGAGGTTAGGTTAAGCAGTGGTCTAAACATATTTGAAACAAAACTACGGGTTGCTCCAGTATCGAATAGTACAGTAGCATACTGATCGTTTATAGGAAACGTACCCGTGACAACCTCTGGTTCGTGTCGAGCTTCTTCCGCCTGTATTATGAATGCTCTTCCCCGAGGGTTGTTCTGATTAACCGGAGCCTTTCCTTTTAGTTGTGGACATTCGTTTCGGCGATGGTTTTCATTTCCACATTGATAGCAGACTGGTTTTGGGTTTGCAGGGTTTTTGCAGTCTCGGGATATATGTCCCTTTTTCTTGCACTTGTAACAGATTACCATCGCACAGTTGCCTTGATGATATCTTTGGCAAGTACTGCACCATGGCTGGTTTTCTGCCTGGGGTTTCCTTTCCCGTGTCATTCCTAGGTAGTTCCGAGTGGGCTGTCTAACTATTCGTTTCTGAGGAGTTCCTTTAAATCTTCCTCCTGGATTATCATCACTCCACTTTCTCTTTTCTCCTGATCTAGGGTTACCCAATGATCCATTTCTTATCATTTCATCTGTCAAGCTTCCTGATAAACTTACAGCATCTTGAAAGGTCTTGGGCATAGCAGATTTTACTAGTCCCCTTATTTGTGGCACTAGTCCCCAAATATATCTTCCTACCCTTTTTGATTCTGGGGCCACTAGATGTGGTACTAACCTTGAGAGTTCATTGTACCTGTCGGTGTACTCCCGATGTGCTGCTTCTTTTATTTCTAATGCTAAATATTCAGTTTCTAATTTTTCTATTTCATTATAAGGACAGTATTTTTCTATAACTAATCCTCTGAATTCTTCCCAACTTAACTCATTCATAACGTGCCTACCTTTAGTGGTCATCTCCATTTTCCACCAGGATTGTGCTTCCCCTTTTAATGAATGCGAAGCAAACAAGGTTCTATTGTTATTGACACATTTGCTGATTTCCAGAGTTGATTCCATCTCATCTAACCAGCGTAGAGCTTGTACAGCTCCACCTTTACCATCAAATTCCCGGGGTCTACATGACATAAAAGCTTTGTAAGAACACCCTTTCTCTGTTATAATCTCCTCTGCTGGTTGTTCTCTCATGGCATCATCCATTGGTATTTCGTTGCCGGGTGTTGTTGTCCCGAGGTTTAGGTTTTGTTGAAGTTGAGTTACTAGTATGGGTATGGCAGCCTCCAATTGCTGTGACACTATCCGGGAGATCCTTTCATCTTCATTGGCGGTCGAGTTTACAGGTGTTTCTTCCCCAAGTCTAGTTCTAGGTCGTCCCACTCGCGCAGTCCTTCTTACGGGTTGCGTATTCCTTCTTGGCGGCATGTCTTTCTATAGTTAATTGTAGTCAATATTAAAAGAATTTTAGATTCTTAACAATATTCTAGCTAACACATAACAAGTAATAGTTCAATCACAAAAGATGTATTTCATTTAAGTTCTTATTAAAGATTTCCATATTTTAGAATTAAAAGTTAGCTTCTAATTTCCCTGCACCCATTTCCATATTCTTGAGAAGATGTTTCTCTTGGGTGCTTTTAGTTCTTTAACATCCTTCTGAATGTCCTTGATCCCTCGTTGAATTTTCTTGAGTTGTTTAAGGGTTTGTTGAGTGGCTGCGTTTTGGTCTTCATCCATCCTTTGTCTTTTAGCCTTTCTTTCTTCGTTTTTGGGGAAGTCAATTTCTTGTATCTCCTTGTCTTCGTCTTGCTTGGCTTTGAATTTGTTTCCGGGTCGTACCTTTTTCCTAGGAGTTTTAATGGTATATCCCCCTACCATTACCGGTGCACGACGGACATAAAATTTAGGCTTATGATTATCTTCATCTTTGGTTGGAGAAGGTTCTAAAATTTGCTGAGGTTCAGGTTCAGGTGTAAGTTCTTTGAGGTTGTTATAGTTCGAATATTCGGATGAGTCAGTCTCACAGAAATTGTTATCAGTACTCATGGCTGCAAAACAAATCTTTTCATAATTTGAACCCAACAGTTAGTTACCTATTTCCATATATTATAAATCCCTTACTATAATTTAAAAGAAAATGTTAAAATGTTCATGAAATCATATCACACAAATTCATATATACACATAATCATACTGATATGAGCTTATGGTTATAGTCTAGGTATTTTATGGTACCTAATTCTCTATAACCAATGGCTCTGATACCAACCTGTCACATCCTGGCGAAAGCGTGAAATGCTTAGGGTGTGACTTGTTTGCTCAGAACTCATTGATTCACAACTTTTACCAAGTATCACATAAACATGACATATCTCATAGCAAAGTATAATAAGTATTATCACATAACTTAACATATTTCATAATATAGGAATAAGGATTACATTAATTCATGATAGTCAAAATTTGAAATAACATAATCCTATTACATCCTTAAAATCCTAACAGCAACATCTTCAGAGACGATGGAAGTGAGCATCCACCGAAACACTGAGATCATACAAGTTCACTGTCAGGTTTACACAAACTTTCCCCACAACCTCTCCCCAGCCATTATAAACATCAAAGGAGAACATTAAGCTGTTAGTCATGGTGAATTCCTGAAAAAGCATACCCAAAACAATCAACATAAAGTTGGTGAGCTTCACAGGTTTATCAAACATTTAGCATTGATGCATTATTTACAACCAAACCTTGCATAGCAATCAGATCATTCATATCTGTCATATCATAATTTCATAGATCAGATAATATAGTATCACAACACTCATTCTGTTAATGCAGGAAATATTTCCTAAGTAGCGCTACCAATATTATCTAACGGTTTCACATCCGAATTAATGGTTGTAACATAAATCTCAGAAATAATGCATCAATTTGTAAATTAGTATGCTTTTTCCCCAAAACTTTATAAAATAAAAATGGGCTATGAATCTCACCTTTACTCCAAATGGTAACCTATAAACAAGAAAATATTTATAGTTTAGAAAAATGTATTTTTCTTCAATATTTTTAGCACCTTAGGTTATTTATTTCATAAGTTAGGCTTTTGTATAAATCATGAAATTTTTGCAGTGGACATATCTTAATATTAGATATAACATACTGAAATTTCATATTATTATTATTTTCAGGCTATTTCTTATAATTTTTACATTATTTAGATAATTCTTTAGAAATACCTTCAGGCCTCTAAAATTAGTCAAATTTTGTCAGAATAACTTTTATAATTCTTATAGTTTCTCAAAATTTTCTTATGTTCTAAATCATAGCAGAGTCAATTTTTATAATTTTTCTCATTTTACTCTTATTTTCTAAAAATATCAGAACATGCTCAAAAATTCTAATTTTCACAAAAACTGTTCTATCTCTACTCTTATATTTTCTATAAATTTCTCATAATTTATTTCATAATTTAAGTATTTTTCCCGATTTTTAGTTGATAGAATAATTAAAAATTCATATTTTAGACATAATTTTGAGTTAGGTCACGAAATTTTTCCAGTAAATTCTATAATTTGTAATAGTCAATATATAATTTTTCCATACATTTACTAGGGTCGGTTCTTCTGATATGATTTTTCTTTTTATATTCTTAGATATTGTATATAAATTAATTTATTTATAGGAATGACACCAAATTTTACAGAACTTTATTTCCTAATATTCTAAATATATTTTTAATGTTTGTTCCCACAATCATAGTTGTTAATATGCAAAACCGAATTTAACAAACCATAACTAGGTTTTTAACCCTTTTGTTGATAATTTCTTGCTATAAATTTGATTTTTAAGATTTGTTTTACTTATTTCAGATTCTTAAAATCTTTCTTTTTGTTCTGAAAAATAAGTTTGATTTTGTATATGTTTTTATAAGAACCTTGAATGTTTTAATCAAAAGGGTTAATCACATGTGTTTATTTAACACATGTTTGGTTTTCATAATCTTATTCAAGTAGGGTTTTAGGGGTTAGAACCTTGATTTTGACAGAAGGAGAGTATGAGAAGAAGGTGAGGATGGCCTAAAGTCCGCTTGGTTTTGGTGTTCTTGACAATCTTTCGGGAGGTGATGCTTCCACGAGGCTTGGATGTTGCTGCCTAGTAACCGAGAGTGTGTGACTAGTGGTTGACCGGGTGGAGTTGATGATGGTATTTGGTTGAAGAGGTGGTGACCGAGAGGGTTGAGAGGGTGGTTTGTGGCTTACGGTGGTGGTGTTCGGAAGTGGTAACCGAGGGGTAGTAGTGGTTGTGTTTGTTTAGAAAGGTGGTGAATATGCAAGCCTTCGGCCGAGGATTGATATAGGGGAGTCCTCATGATTACTACTAGTCCTAGGTGGTGAGGTGTTCATTATAGCCTTGCTTAGTCATGGCTATGTGGCGGTTTTGTGGTGCATCTAGAAGAACCGAGGAGGTGGCGGTGGTTTGTGTCCAAGTTGTGTTCCAACCGAGAGTTTGCAAAAGAGGTGGAGTCAGCTGCCATTAAAGAGCTTCATAATTGCTCTTAGGATGCTAGACTCTTAAGGTGGCATGCATACACATATGCTTGGTGTTTTGGAGAGCTAGGTGGCGGGTTGATGGATGGTGAGGTGTCCCACCCGATTTGAGGTGTTAATCCTCTCTTAAGTCGGGTGTTTTAAGGGTTAATGAACCGATTCTCAATCTTAGAGGGTACTTTGGTTTGGGGTTTTAAGTGTAGAACATTTGTTTAGGTTTGTTTTGATGTTAAGTTTCTTTTGATGTTAACTTGTGTTTGTGATGTTTGGTTGAGTTATGTTTTGGGTTTGTTTGATGTTGTATAATTGGTGTATCTTAATCATATATCATTTGGAATCATAATGTTATGAATATGGATACATGCATACGTAAAAGGTTGTGCATGCTTGTATGCATGCATACGTACATCATATACATATATTCACATGGACAAATAATATACATATGTAAGTAAAACAAGAGCATGCATACGTATATCACACATGTATGTATAAAAATATATACAAGTTAGCCTAGGTGTAGCTAAATAATTAAAACGTACTAGTGTATAAAATCTTATACTTAGGGTTGTTACATACAGTCTAACTATTCGTTAACTCCTTTAGTTTTTTTATTACGTATTATGTAACGTGACTCATGAGGTGTCATATAACATAGTTTCAATTAAAAATATAAAAGATCATTTTCTAGAAGTTATTTAACGTAACACTTTTATCGTTGGTCGAGTAGCTTGGTGACAAAAATACATAAAAGTTAAATGATATATTTATATTTTAGTTATGTAATTGCCAAGTCACATTACACATCACAAGCAATAACATGTGTCACGCCGTCTAAAACTAAAAGGAATTAACGAATAGTTAGACTGATATTGTTATTAGTAACAAAATCAAAAAATAAGATTTATACCGATTAAATTGTTAGTTGGGATTATATATATATTGACCAAATAGTAAATGGTTTGGATCATTAAATCCAAATTTTTTAAGTTATAAAATTAATATAAATTGATTGTTTTGGTTTAAAAATTCATATTGGTCTTCAATAAATGTTTTGCATGTGTTTTAAAATGGTATACCATATTTTTCAATCATATGTCGGTCATAATGTCTTTTTGACAGAGATATGTATATATTCATGAACTCTTAAGAAGACGAAGTTGATTGTGATCCGTTGCCGATATAACTTGAAACTTTCCATTGATTTAACAAAGGAAGGACATTGAGTACTTGTAGTTTTTTTAGTCTACTTCGCATTTAATGTGAAATTTATTTGACATGCAGCGTGTTAGGACCGTCAATAGGTCTCTTCATATATTTTCCGGTTTTCTCATGTTTTTCACAAGTGTATGCCTCATTATTGGTTGATACAATAGTACGTGCAAGATTTTTAATTAAAAGAGTATGACTTAGTTTTTTTAACAACGGTTGAGATATATATATATATATATATATATATATATATATATATATATATATATATAAAATAAAGAAACGTATACAAGAAACTTCCAAAGAAAACAACAAAACTAAGTGTTTTAAAAATTAAAATTACACCATGAACAAAATTAATTCCCAAGTAACAAAAAATCAATTATGAAAAAGAAACACGACCTGAGTTGGGAGGAAGGATGTTGTTAGTGGAGGCAAAACATGTGCTAAAAGCCGGAGCTAGTATGTAGGAATTGTGGTGTTGGAGGTTGTTGGTGACGAGAGGAAGGATGGCGACAGTAGTGGTGTTGGCGCCAACGAGTGGAAAGATTGATAGGAGAGAAAGGATGATGGTGGTGATGTTCTCTGGAATCGCAGAGCGGGAGAATGGTGAAGATGGAGAATTGATAAAACGCGGAAAAGAATGAGTGATTAAGGGCTTTATGGGTTGTCACCCTATCGAGACGGCATGTCGTCCACAAAGGTGTTCATGTAATTCATAGTACATACTAATAAAAGGAATATATGCTATATAGACATAGCTTCGGCACATGTACAGTTAATGTAATTTTTGTTAATATATTACTTATGTTTTTAAGGAGAATAAAGAAAATAACAAAGAAAACAAATTATCTATTGCTTCGACATGTGTGTCCACATGTCTACCCAAAAGTTTCGACATGTGTGTCAACATGTCTACCCAAAAGTTTTCACAATGTGGTCTTTTTTCAGCCTTCCCACATTACCCAATCGCATTGACTTGTCGTCACCGTAACCCTTGAATGGTGAAAACTATCCCAAACCCTATTTCTTTGACTTGTCATCATTGTAAACCTAGCTACGCCGGACATAAAATTTTCCAACGTCTTAATTTGATTCATTGCGATATAATACTGGTACCTTTTCGACAGGCATAAGTTATTCATCTCTCAAAACACTTTGTCAATATCTTGTCGACCACGTTGATATGTACACTCATGATCTTGATTTGAGTCAGTTGGTTTGAAGGGTCAGTGAATCGATCATTGAAGAATCAGTTGATTAAGTATTGTCTTATAGTTCCTTCTTTATTTTATGGTAGGTAGTTCGTGTTTTTTTATGGTATTGTTTTCTCTTACCACCAAACTTTATATACAACGATGGCTTGAAAGACTATTATCTTTATGTGGTTTTCGTTCATATCGAATCGTGACAATTAGGGTTCTACGCTTGTTTGCAAGTTAATGTGAATGGCTTACCAAATATTCATTGAGTTTTGTATTTTGATATGTTTTTATAAAGTAGTTGGATGACAACCACTTCAAATGATCTTATTTCTGAGGTGTTTCATTTAAAATCGCTTTTAAATTTTATTTTTAAGATGGTTTTTGTCACAGTGTGATTTATATTTATTCATAGATTAACTTTCCATATATGTGACTAGTTTTTTTATCTCTTGCATTTAATCATCCCGTTAATTCAACGTCTTAAAAACTAATCTTACTACTTTAATAAAATAGTAAATAAGTGGAACACGTGATAGTATCACATTCGTTCTCTATTATATTAAATAATTACATTAATTACTAGTAATAATATTTTAATTATTTTAGATTAAAAGTAGTTTTTTGATAAATTAAAATAAAGATCTTTCTATTTATGTTTTTTCTATAAAACAACTTTGTATAAAATAATATTTTTTTCCAAAACAACAAAATTTTTGAAAAGTGTTAAAATTGATGCTTTTTAGAAGTAAAATTTTTTATATACAAAAAATAATTAAAATTAAAAGTTATAATAAGAAAATTTTTTTAATATGATATTTTTTAAAACGGTTCCTTTTGAAACAAAATATATAATTTTTTGGATAAAAAACAAAAATGTTTAAAAAATTAATATCATTATTGTATTTCTTATGGTATTTATTCATACACAATTTTAATTGTATCTTATTTTAAAATATCATTTTATAATTAACGAATTTATTATTATATTTAATATTTTATTATTTAACTTGTGTAATATATAGGTTAATAAAGCTAGTTGTCTGAATATAATTAAACTAGTATTAAGCCCCTCACGTTGCAACGGGGACGTAAAACCATGTAAAGTAGCACCAATAACATACCACCGCCAGTGACCACCTACATAGAAAAAGTTCATATTAAAAAAAGAAATAAAAAACGAAAAAATATAATCGAACAAAAAGTAGACATAAAAACGTTGAACCACGTAGGCGAAACGTAAAACATATAAAACAATAAATCTATCTAGGATCAGTGCGTTGCGACGGTACGGGAAAAAAATGAGCTTAAAAACGTTGAACCACACATACACACTGCGATGTGTTAACTCACAAATTTTATACCGAAACATAAAAGGGAAAATTTGTAAAAATATAAACAGTATAGGAGACCAAAGTTGAAAGTAAAAAAATATTGGGATTAAATTATAAAATATATAAAAGTATGTGGTTAAAATAAAAAAGTTAAAGATTATAAAAAGGAAAAAAAAACAAAAACAAAAAACAAAAGGTGGGTACAACCTCACTAAGCATAATGTACAACACATGATATACAACTAACTTGGCAATTAGTATATATTAAATTACAATTATTAACATACTAGGTTAGTATCCCGTGTATTACACGAGTTGAATAAAAAAATTTACAGAATTATAATTTAAGATAAAATATGATTAAAATTACGATTAAATAGCTACTTTAAGTAAATAACAATAAGATCTTTTTTTAGCTTTTAATTATTTTTTTTGTTTTGATAATATTGTTTTTAGAAAATTTCACCTTTTATAATTTGTATAAGAAGAATGATCGTAAATCTCTTATCCAAAAAATTTTAGTGTTTTAGAAAATTTTATATTTTATAAAAAAATTGTTTATTAAATAGAAACTACGTATAATTAGTGACTTTTTAATTTCCTTAATAAAATCTATTTTTAAAAATAAGTTTGATTTTAAAATCTAAATGAGAGAGAGACAGTAATTAATTAAATTGATTTTTAATAAGAGAGAAATTAATGTGAATGTTTAAATGATTATAATACATTTTTGGAGAGAAAAATAATGTAAGAATGCCTACAAAAATGACATGTGGCAATACCAAACCTTCTTTTATTATACTCTATAGATTAATATTTACAATAGGAATTTCCAATTTTGTAACAACTCCATTACAATTAAACAAACTACGGGAACATTATATTAGATACAAATAACTTATAGGGGGTTATTATGGACATGCAAAAACTACTGGCATTTATCTATCATAGTATTCATTCATAAACCTCAAACACATATCATCAAATACCCTAATCCCTAATCATCTCCAAGAGCCATAATTCACGCCGATCATCTGTTCATCTTCTTCAAATCTTCATCTTCAATGGCGTTATCAATGGAGTATGTGAAGTATCAACCCGAACACAACCCAGAAACAATAATCAATTACTGTTCAAATGGCGTTCAATCAGGCAGAAGCAAGAATCAAGATGTTAAAGATTTGATATTAAAAGCGAAGAAACATTTATCTGCAATTGGGTGGTCTTTCTTCTACATCTATAAGCATCAACACTGGTGAGAACTCCGGTATCGATCGCCTGCAGGTAGATTATATTATTCCCTAAGAACAGCTTGTCAATCTATTGTAGATCAATATGGACGTTACATTCATGTTCTTGAAGAAAAACCTAAAGAATCAGACGTAAAATTAGAGAAAAAAGATGATTTGTTTAGTGATAATCGACCAAAGAAAAATATTCGAATGGAAGATGTTGAAATTCATATTTTGAATAGCAACGAGAGCAATTTCCTGTGGATGATGACACTGGTATCGTTGAAAACCAAAAATTGAGGGAGTCATGCTTGAAGATGTGAAAAGATTAACGAAATCACATTGTTCGATGTTCGGAAAACCTAAAGAATCAGTGAAGAAAGTGGAGAAAGGTGATGATTCTTTGAGTGATAATCGTCCCAAGAAACGGATTCGAATGGAAGATGTGGAAAATTCATACTTTCAACAACAAAGGGATCAATCTTTTGTGAAGGGTGAACCCGATATTGATGAAAACGATGGAATTGAGGGTAGAACTAAGGGTAATGATGTTAAAAGATCATTGAAATCTAGCAAGAAAAAGAATGATTTTAAGCCCATGAAGGTTATTCGAAAGGCGATAAGGGTTTATCTAGCGTAGAAGATGCATGCTCTCATTACTAATCGAAAAGAACATCTTGACAAAGGGTTCACGAGTCTTCTATCGCAAGAAAGACGGTCGAATTTTGGCGACAGGGCGAGTTTATGATGAGGGGATACAATGTGATTGTTGTGATCAGTTCTTTCTATTGAGTAAATTTGAAGCTCATGGTGGAAGTACATATCATAGACCAGCAGCCAACATATTTCTTGAAGATGGAAGGTCGATTTTCGATTGCCAGAACGCGTTACAACAAGAAAACAAAGTGTTAACCATGATCAAATCGACTCAATCGGGTGATAGTGTAACGGGTAACGATGATTTTTGCTCTTTTTGCTATGATGGTGGAGAGTTAGTGTTATGTGATTCGTGCACATCTTCTTTCCATTCAACCTGCATCAGATTGACCCGAATCCCCGATTCAGATTACTGGTTTTGCCCTTCATGTTGCTGTAGAATATGTCATGAAGCTAGCAATGATCATGCCCAGATTAAATGTGCACAATGTGACCGAAAATTCCACATTAATTGCGTTAAAAACTTAGGAATTTGCAGTATCCAATGCCAATTGTGACAAATGGTTTGTGAACGTATATATGCATCCCTTAAGGCAATCTCAGGTAAAACAATACCATTAACAGTGGACAGCAGCTTAAGTTGGAGGTTACTAAAGGTCGATGAAGGTGAAGAAGACACGTATGAATGCACAGACACTCACAGCAGATTAAGCATCGCATTAGACGTGATGCACAAGTCTTTTCAACCAATAAAACACCATCACTCTGAAAACGATCTGCTTGAAGATTTGATCTTTAGTAGGTCTTCAAACGGCTCGAATTTCACGGGCTTTTTCACCGCAGTTTTGGAGAGGAATGATGAGGTGATCACAGTGGCTGCATTGGGGATTCATGGTGGTAAAGCAGCGGAGATTCCACTTATTGCAACAAGATTCCGCCACAGGAGATTGGGGATGTGCAGAATATTAATCGATGAGATCGAAAGGAAGATGAGAGAATTGGGGGTCGAGAGGCTCGTGTTGCCTGCGGTGCCGGAGATGATTAGTACGTGGACGGAGTCGTTCGGGTTCAGTGTGATGCCGGAGATTGAAAGGTTAACAAGTTTCTTGATTTTCCGGGGACTATAATGTGTCATAAGATGTTGAAGTGAATGTGAATAATTGTTTTTATATAAGTCTAATTTAATTTGGTTGCTTATTGTTACTTGTAGAGATACTTGAATCCACTAGTACTTCTTATGAAACGTTTCTTCATATTCGGATTACTGGTTTTAGCCTTTGTGTTGCTGTAGATTATGTCATGAAGCCCAAATCATTAACTCAACAACAGAAGGTATCAATGATCAAGGGCTAATTAAGTGTGTGCACAATGTGAGTGAAAATTCCACATTGATTGTAAAAATTCTAAAAATGTTGTAAATTTAATAAGACTTTTCATGTATTTAGTTTCCGCTCTTCTTATATTGATACAGTTGTCGCACCCAAATGATAGGGTGTGATAGTTTATATCGAATTGTGAGAATTAGGGTTCTACTCGAATCTTGTTTACAAGTTGATACAATCAAAATCCTTAAGACGCTTTGTGTATTTTCAGGTTGATATAGTGTTTAACCCGGTCTTTTATTTTCCTATTACTACTATAAAATTATATATTTTTTTTCAAAAAAGCAAAAATGCATGTAAAATTTCGGGTAATAAACACTATGCTTAGATTTAGACAACTTAGAAAACATTCGTACCACAGGCTAATAAAAATCAACAAACTTAATTTATTCAATCATACTTGTTTTAGAATAAAAATTATTAAGCAACAAGATTGATAGAAACCTTATTTGTGTGACATAATTGATCACATACATGCACTTATATTATGAAATCCAAACCATAAAACTTTTCTTTGGTAATTTGATCCAACGTCCGACCCATTTCGGTTGTGAGATGGTTCCTCCAGTCTCCAACTTTTCCTTCCCTAAAGAAAACATGGTTAGGCATGCCTTTACGTAAAATCCCATGTTTATTAACTTCACTTAAGTTCTTAAAACTACATAGATTCACAATCTCTTTCACCATACCCTTGGCTTCTTCCTCCTCCGTGAAAGGGTATCCCAAGAACTTTGCAAGGCCCCTCAAACCTTTCACGGTATCCATTTTCATGTCTTCATATGTTAAAAACAAGATCCTTGTTGGTTGTTCTAGAGCGACCATGTAGTACCCTTTCACATGATCCCAATACGGTCCGCTTGGTATAACGCCTTTAGTAAACATCTCAAAAGCCTCCTCGAGTGTCATTAGATCACGAGATTTCCCTCTTAAGTTATTTGCAAAGTGAAACAAAGAGACTAACACGTCTTTAGGGTTTCTACACATGTAAATTATGCGACAACCATAATCATGAATGGATTTAGGCAATGAAGTGTAGGGCATATGGGTAGAAAAGAGACGTGGTGAGTGTTTATCAGCATAAGTTGGGCTAGTTCTCAAGACTTCACACTCAACAAAAGGCAAACAATTATGCGGGTTAGATGTTTGTATAGGGTGAGTTGATAGAGGCTTGTTTTTGTACATGTTTCGGTACACAGTAGCAAAGACAAGGGCTTTGAGCCATGTTGTGCCTGATTTCGGTAGTGTGGCTAAGTAGATATCGGTCGGAAGAGCTTGGAAGGTGTCTTGCGTAGCCATTACCGTTTCAACCGAGACAACGTTCTTCGACTGGTGCCAAAAGCCTTGATACTTGTATAGATCTTCGGTCATCCAACCTTTCTGTTTTGGTAAAGTGGTGAATTTATCCTTGTATCTATCAAAGATAAGGTCAAGATTGGCCTCTTCGCCTTCATAGTCTTCTAAACTAGGTTTAGTCACAGATGACATTGATAAAAGGATTGTATTTTATTCAATATACCCTTAGGGAACTATATATAAGAAAAAAATTTCTACATTAGATTGCATTATGATATCTCGTATCTTTTGAACAATTTAAATAAAGTGACACAAATCTATAATTTAAAGTATCTTATTCGTAATACCTCAAATTGACCTCACAAATGGGTAACCCATTATATAAGAAAACATGGTCAAGGTGATAACGTTTTTATTTATTTTTAAATCTAAAGGATAAATTTGATGTGCTATTATATTTGTTATGTCCTCTTCAATATATAATATTTTCACTCACAACCATTGTATATAATATAAGATAAACACTCACATAATTATAGGGAACCGGATGTGAATACTTTTATAAGCCCCAATCTTTATGTTGCAAGAGCAATAGTCTATATATCAACAAGGCACACATTCATCTTCATCTTATCATCATCAGTCTCTTCCAATCACATGATTGTGTCATCATCTTCTTTATTGTCATTTTCGTTTGATTAGAGATTATTTGTGTGATTGTGAGTCAAGAAAATTTTAGTCTAGAAAATATTTTTCACAATTATGTTTGTCACACCCCAACCTTGAAGGAGGAATCGTCGAGATGTGAGGGTTAAGATTGTTCACAACCACATAACGCTATCTTTAAATGAAAATACTATTATTATAAGTTTCAAAAGTAAATACAACCATAAGTCTTAACATGAAACAAGTCAAAACATAACAAATAATCCAAGCTTTTTATTCTTTAATCTAGGTCCAAATCCTAGTTTTATGCCAACTTCAAATGATGACTTTAAACTTGGGCATTTCTTGAAACATGTTAAAAATAAAAGGACAACTATAAAGTTGGTGAGTTTTCAATGGTTTAATATACATAATATATCAAACGATTACAAGTAGCAATTAATGATCAAATGTTATGAGTTATACAAGTTTATAGAACACATATAGCTACAATCAAACCTCGACTGATTACAAGTTTACAAGTTTATACGATTGGCTAAGTGTACTTGGTTCCTATGATGAACAAGTCATACGTCATCAGGAGCCGGCAATACATCGGCTTTAGCACCAAATAGGCTTGTCAGGCCCGTAGATCTATGACGTCGTCAGGCTAGCAATAGTTAATGATTGTCAACATATAATGTATCTCATATAAAGCTCGCAATAACACAAATAACCATGACAAAAAGTAAAGATGAATTGCATGTGCGTTACAAGTATAAAACGTTTACAAGTGTAAGTTGATAAGTTTAACATGTTTCACCCCAAAATGTTGTGAAGTAATATAAAAAAAGGCAAGGAAACTCACATGACAAATAAGTATAAGAAAAGCGATTAATAAGAATAATAATAGGCGTCGTTCTAACGTAAACCGTCACAAGAAACCTAAATATATATATTTACAAGATTTAAGTTTAATAATAAGTTTAACGAATTAACGAGGACTAGGGTTCTAAGTGGGATTTAGGGATTGTCAAATAATTATGTTTTAACAAAATGGGACCAATTATATTTATTTAAAATCAAAGATAGTTGTTATGTTATTTATAAAGTTTTATATATAAAAATATAACATTTATAATAATTTTGTATATATAAAGATTAAATAAAGTCTAATAAACATAATTTAAACAATAATTTAAAGGTAATGTTTGAAATAATCATATTTGTGGCACAAAGTATTAGTTAAAGTTTAGTTTTTATAAGAATAAATTATTTATATTATTTTTAGAATATTTGATAAAAGTATAGAAGTATTTCTTTTTAAGAAAACTAATTTACAGAAAATAATTTAAAGTATTTTAAAATTATCAGCTTTTATAAAATTACTTCTTATAATTTTTAAAAATATATAATTTTTAAAAATATATAAAATTAGTGTTGAAGGATTGCCATTTGAAGGTTGTTTTGTTGCATGGATTTAAAATGAATGTTTCTTATTTATAGAACAAAATAATTTTATTTTTTATATATTTTTAAATTATTGATGACGTACATATACTTTAAAGATATAAACAATCTTGAGAACTTAAAGTGGAAAGATGATATGTAGCTTAAGTGTCATGTCACTAAATTAAGAACCAAGACATCTCAAATTTAGTCGAAGTAGATAATTTACAATGGTAAAAAATAAGTGGGTGATATCCTCATCTGTACGAATTAGCAAATTATGTATCTTGTGCCCTTTAAGGTCGCTTGTTGACGTTACTAAAATCATTGGCACTTTAGATTTGAAATAACAATGAAAATTATAATCATTATCATAAACATCGAGTGGCACATACTTCTACAAATAGATGCACATCATTACGTCAATTCATGGCATGACACAAGACACGAAAGAAAGATAATAAGGTTTGTATCGGATAATATAACCTGTTAAACCAAATCATCACTTGTTAAATAAAACACGACTTGTTTAATAAACAATTTTAAAGAATATCGTATTTAGATTTTATAAAGAAATTATTTAAAAACTATAGCTTAATTAAAGTTTAATTTCTTGGTATCTAATATATCTTACCTTTTATTTTGTGAAGATGGGCCTTAAGACACCGATAACGTTGATTCTTTGTGATTTTGAGGTTATAGTTTCAAACTGTGAGAAACAACCTTTGAAACATTGTTGTCGGATATAGTTGCGTACATTAGTTTGAAGCTATCCGACCGTCCTTTGACCCCACACATAGTGAAAATTAAGCATTCACAATCCATTTTTTATCTTTATCTTTATGATTATATTAAAAATCACTATTTTTCCTCTCTTCTTTCAATTAAATAATATTTTTTACCTTTTATCATGAACTTTTCTCTTTTTTCTACTCACAACCACTTTAAAAAAATTTAAAAATTTTATAAGAATTAAATAGTGAATAATCAAATTTACAGATGAACATTAGTATTTTCTCTGTTGTCCAATTAAAATTATTTTTAAAATCATTTCATATAATACAAGATTTTTACTCACAAACATTTAAGAAATGAGTTGTGAATGCTCTTAGAAAGCCACACCACTCCGATCAAAATAACCTACCAACCTAGATCTATTCTTATCCGGTTAAAAGCAAGAACCATCACATTGTTTGCAGTCCTAAAGAGTCTGTGATCAATAAGCTATAGGGAAAAATTAATAGATTGACCATTTGACCAAACCCATTTTCATTAATAGCCATTGACCAATCCATTTATCATTTTGGCCACTGTATCGTCACGTGTGGATACCAAGCCATGTCGTATCGCCCATGTGTTTTTTTTCGTTTTTTTTATTTTTTGGACCGGCGATATACCAGCTGACCGGTATCGCTCACATTAAAAAATTCATTTTTTAATTTAATTTTTAAATACCATATATTATTATATATAAACATCAATACTCTTCTCAATCCACTCATCCACTCCAAAACCGTCATTTTGGATTATGAATAAATGAAAGCGTCCAAATAATCAATTCCAATCTTCAACGTAACGGTTATTTAACCCCAGTGGTAAACTTTTCTATACATTATTAATATTTGTATTTTTATACTTGTATAAATGTATTTTTGTACCTGAGAGATATACCCATCAAATCATATCACTGGTGTATCGCTAAAATATACGTGAAACGAATCAGAATTACCCATGTGTCAGTTGGGGCGATACACAGGTCACATCGTATCGCTGAAATATCGTCGTGGATATACGTGAGGCTAGTAACATTTAGACACGTGGCTAGCGATACACAGGTCACATCATATCGTCAGTTGGAGATACAATAGAGATATTTTTACTTTTTAACTTTTTCAGCGATATGGATCAATGTGGTATCGCTGATTAGCGATATATGGTGTTTTTAAGCGATACATGGGTGATGCCACATGCATTGCTATCGCCGGTCAGTACAATTTGACAATACCACATGCGTTGGTATTGCCGGTCGGAGATATTAGGACAAATAGCATTATCTGATTCGTCAAATATTTTGGAAAATTGAAAAGTCAATGGCTAGTATTAAAAATAAGTTTGGTCAAATGACTATTCTAATAAATTTCCCCAAGTTTTAGCTTTCAAATCAAGTATAGAGTAAATTAATGTTTCTTGAGCTTATTTCTCTTCCAAAGAATATTATTCTATGAATACAAATATAATATAAAAGTTTATATTCTAAATGATATTAAACTAATATTTAATAGGTGAAATGATTATTTTTGGGTAATTTTTCCAATAACATTGGTTTACTCACAAACCGGTTATGACAAATAAAAATGGTTTTGCACACCTCTATTATCACGTGTCCAGCAGTATCCTTCTGGTTTGACCACTACAATGGTTGGATTTTTCGGGTGGGCCGACAGCTGCTAAGCCCAAAAAACTCAGTTGTGAAATAATCTTTTGTAATTAAGTATATATACACTTCACACACGCTTCATACAGATCAAAGGTGACTTGAAACTTTAAAAGACTATTGTCGCGCACTATTAATCAAACGGGCATCACCAATGGACTTTTTGCATAGGTGAAAGTCTTTACCAACAAGAATATGTCGGTGATAACGAGTTTAAGGGCGCTTGAAAGGAATAGAGGCGTAAAGCGTTTGCTTTAGAAATTGGCCCATTGGGCCACCCCTAGTCGACTCTTGATTCATCATCTGCTGCATATCTTCATATACCATTTTTAAAAAAAAAATTGTATGCATCAAACATCTAACAGTTGATATCCTTGCAATAGACGCACACTAAATGCATGCTTTTTGGCAACTTATCAAACTTTGTCATTTTGGTGGCCAAACTATAATGCTTTAACAATCCCTGTATAAACAGACATATGAGTTTAATAATATATATAATAACTTATACAGATGATCAAGTTGTAACGCAAACTAATATTACAATCAATCTAAGTATTTCAAAAAGATATAATAAATATTTGTAAACTATATTATGTTTACAACTGTTATATTATCAACTGAGCTTCACACCAACAAAATCAATGAACTAATCACACAACAACTGAGAAATGTTAACTAAGTAAAACGTTTAAACATGTGTACATGGGAGAATCTTTCACATATGATAACTCCATTCCTAGTATGAGACCACCAATTCCGATTAACTCGCTAACCAGATTTATTGCGTAGATAATAGATTCAACTTTGCATTATTTAAACTCCAAGATCACTTATTCCAACTACAACACAAAGACATACTGTATCACCCCTCTCCCCCTGGTTAAAACGAAAACACCAAGGGCATGGCAAAATTAAATCATAACACAATGATAAATAGTACCGAAGAAAATTGCTTATTAAAACTAAATAGTTGATTACATCAAATTCTAAACTAAACAAGCAAATAAGTTTTATTTTATTCAAAGTCTAGCTAGGTTTAAAAGTATACATATAGTAGATAACCATATACAAACCAATAAATAATTTTTAAAATACAAGTAATTAAACTACATGAGTCACAACCGACCATAGTGATTGAATGTCCTCCATCTAACCCCTTGACACAAGAGGCTAGACTAATATTATGTTAGTTTAGTATGCAGTTTCTAAACATTCAGCTCCTTCCAAGTCAAAAAGAATATGTTGACTCAAAGGACACTTGGTATTGATTGACATGCATCAACCCAAATACCCAATGGGCATGTTATGCCAATAGATCTATCTACGTACTACTGTGGGTTCTGTGAAGTTAATGGTTGTGTAGATTTTAAAAAATGTAAGGACTTCATAGTAAAAAGTGCCATAAAATACACAAAACATGTATAATTGGTTTAGTTTTACAAGTTTTAAAAATTTGTCACTGAGTTTACAAAAGACTAATTTTAAATTTAGAATTTGAATTTACAGTTTGATATAGAGAGCACTTTTTCCACCCAAAATATAAATGAAAAAGGAGGCTATAAACTCATAGTGTAAATTAGGTAGGTTGATGTTGCAGCTTGCAGTAACTTGGAATGAGAATTGCACAAGTAAGTTATTAAGTTAGTTTATTGTATTTGTGGATAATTGAGGGGTTGTTATTATAAAAAGTTCCAGAGTAGTTGTTGTATACTAGATATGTATCATCCCAGAGTAGCACATCAAAAAAAATCTCAAGAAATAATTGGTCTATTTTCATCATTTAAATACCCCGTCTTTCTTTAGTCAGAACGTTTTGCTTGCCATATTATACATACCGAGTGAAATGATTCTAGATAAATACTATACCAAGTCAAAGGTGTGTTTGCTATGTTTAGAAAGTATAGGGAACATGTGTAAATATATGCCTAGCAATGATGAGAATGAACAAATTATATAGTAGAAGGGTTACAATTAAATATATGAAAAATTATACTAGAAACATGATTCAAAGTTGATAGATAATTATAAGAATCAATAAAGTTTAGATTTATATTGTTTAAAAGATCTTATATTGCTTATTTTAAAATAAAAATCACTGCTTTAAATTATATTCATGAAAATATTGAAAAGTTACAAAATCTAGAGTTTTCAAAGTTTTGTACAGATTCGTACAACAAACTTGCATGAGCTATTTAAGGTGTCAAAACAATTATTTAGAAGACGTACTTTATATGGTTGGAAAGCTAAGACTCTAAATTTAATGTTAAAAAAATCATCGAAATAGAATTTTTTATGAGGGATATATTTAAGTACGAAGTTGGCCTTGTGAATATATCAAAATCCAAAAATTCAATCACTACTATAAAATATACCTTTGATTACACACGCGAATTATGACACACGTTGATTTAATGACACGCAAAAGTGCGTGTCATAAATAAATTGTTATCTTTACTAAAATCTGAATGAATGATAACATGCACTTTCGTGTGTCATTACTTTATTGTCATAAAAAGAAAAAAAAAACACGGAATATGGTTAAGTGTGTGTCATCCATCTCTGTCATTTTATGTTTTTTTTTTTGAAACACTCGCGGGCATTACCATCTTGAAGTGTTCAAAGTGTGAACTTACAAAAGCTCTAGCTCTTCCACCATCACTACCATTCTGAAGCCATCAATCGTTGTACTGATTCCATCAGCCACCACCGGCACCCTAACATCAGCCACCACCTACACAATCGAACCCCACCATCGAACCTCTACCCCACATCAGCAGCAACAATCGCCATTTTTGAAAACCAACATCAACAGCAACAAGCGATTGGGAGATCTGCATTTGAATACCTGAAAAATGATCTCTGCCTCAAGTAGTCAGGTACACTATTGTTCAATCTGTTGGTTTAACAATGTTTTGCATTTGAATACCTAAAAAATATGCGACTTGATTTAAGAATTAGTAGTTACAGTAGTGAGCATTGGCCGAGTCACTTCCGTGATTCATTTACCTCATTGGAATGTCTTAACATAGCTTATTTGGTTACTGAAGTTAGTTTCTCAGCCCTTGAACAGTTGGTTTCTAGTTGTTTATTCTATGTGTTCTCAGCTTACTTCTTTAAATTTGAGCTATGGAACTACACAAAGTTTAGACCTTAGTAAAATTATTAGTCGATGTCATAATTTGAAGCGTCGAGTGACTATTGGTAAGTTTTAATGCATACGGTGTCTTATTTAAGTTTCAACTTTAATCAGCTGCATATGTTATTTATTTTTATATCTGGTGTCTAATTGTTCGTCTTTCATTAACATAATATCTGCATTTTGTAAAATATATTCTTTAACGTACTAGGCATGATGGATTTATTGAGTAGTTGTAATTAAAATAGTTTGTGCCGCATCATCAAGCATACATGATACACACATGCACACACTATGATAGCAAATATGTTATCTTAAATACTAATTATTGTTTTGCAGTAATTACAGTAATATCTACATATAACTTGTTATAACCTGAATGGTTTCTGGTCATAGGTTTGACATTCCTGATTCTAGCAACCAACTACCAAAATTACCCGAAATAGCAATCGTTTTTCAGTTTCTATTTTGAGCCGAGGGTCCTACTTTGTAGGGCGATGCTCATTATGCTGCACAAATTGGTTTATTATATATTTTTTAGTTTTTTTTGTAAGGCAATGCACTTATAAATGCACAATTGGATCTAACAAGAGGGTTAAACTCAATTGGGTCAACGTTAGGGTGAGCATTTAAAAATTACAAATTTTGTGGAAACATTTGGGAGTCCGTTTCAAAATTAGTCCCCACCATTAGTGCTTATTAGTTT
Organism: Flaveria ramosissima; assembly: GCA_025215565.1. Classification (NCBI taxonomy): domain Eukaryota; kingdom Viridiplantae; phylum Streptophyta; class Magnoliopsida; order Asterales; family Asteraceae; genus Flaveria; species Flaveria ramosissima. The sequence goes on from CM046046.1 coordinate 39,289,886, forward strand.
TTAACGATCTGGGGATCAATATACAATATGATCAAACCATAGGGACCAATTGTATAATTTTCTCTAAAAATTTTAAAAAAAGAAAAACTCAAATAAAATTTTAAAAAAATTAAGAAAACAAATTTAAGAAAATTGCAGAAAACATATTTTTCTTTTTTATTTCTTTTTGGCGATATAAAACAGAAAACTCACAAATAAAGTATATATTTTGTACTATATCATCAATTTGTTTTTGATCTATTAATTAAATTTCGTAAATAATATTACCAATTAGTTTTAAATAGATCAAATATGTATATATATTATATTATTATCAAAATTTACTTACAAAAACAGCTAATTACTAACTTTAAATTTTAAACTAAGAGAAAATTGTAAAACAAAATTTTTTTATTAATTTTTTTAAATTTTAATATTCTGAATGTTAGTAAAGAAATAAAATAGAAAAATAAGTTTTCTGAAATTTTCTTAAAATTCTTTAATTGTTTTAAATTTTATTTATTTTTTTATTTTTAGGAGAAAATTACACAATTTGTCCATATGGTTTGATAATATTACAATTTAGTCCCTATATCGTTAAAAACTAACAGACTCTAACGGTGATGATTAAATTTACAACAAACTCCAAATGTTTGGACTAAATTTGTGATTTTTAAAATCTAAAGACTAAACTTGCAATGCGATCAAACCTCATGAATCATTTTTGTAATTTTCTCTGTACGAAATAACAAAAAAGATTTTGATAATTATTACAACCATGAGTAGCACATACTTCCATAGTTCCATATTATAGGAGAAGCATGTAAGCGAAACAAACACCTTTATTCATAATGAAAACAAAACAACTTCACTAATAATAATAACAAAACAATAAAGTCACTCATAATAAAAACAAAACAATAACTTCACTCATAAAGAAAATGGAACAAACTTCACTCCTAATGAATATGAAGTAATTTATTACACCTGATATGAATAAAATATCAAATCTCGGCCGCGAATGGAAACTTTTATTCTTCATCATAATAAACCTTACGAACATATCTAGAACGAGATATTCAAGCCATGAAACTTTTCTTCAGTGATCTCATCCAAAAGACGATTCATTTCATCACTTAAATGGTTCGTCCAATCTTCCATTTTGCCTTCCCTAAAAAACACGTTGTTTGGTAAACCTTTGCGTAATTCCCCTTTCTTATTAAGCTCACTTAAACTTTCAAAACTACATAGTCTTACAATTTCTTGCACTACACCTTCGGCCTCTTCTACGTTTGTTAAAGGGTAGCTCAAGAACTTAGCAAGTCTCTTCACATTATTCATGGTATGTAGTGACATTTCCTCATACGTTAAGAATAAAACATTATCGGGCGTTCTAAACTGACCTTATAGTACTATTTCACATGGTCCCAATAAGGTCCGCTTGGCATGATGCCTTTACTAAACAACTTAAACGCCTCTTCAAATGTTAATAGGCCTTGTGATTTCTCTCTCATCTTATTTGCAAAATAAAACATAGAGACCAAAACATCTTTAGGGTTTCTACATAAGTAAACTAGTCGACAACCATGATCAAGAATGGATTGAGGCAATGAAGTGTAAGGTATATGGGTAGCAAATAGACGTGGTGAATGTCCATCTATATAAGTAGGAGTGTTTTTGAAAATATCAGTTTCAATGTAGGGTAGACAAGCATGGGGGTTGGATACGAGCAGAGGGTGACTTATATGATCGTGATCTTTATATCGGTCTCTAGTCACCCTCTGCTCGTATCCAACCCCCATATTGTACCACATTTAGGAAGTGTGGCCAAGTAGATATCAGTAGGATGAGCTTTGAAAGTGTCTTGTAAAGCCATCACACTTTCGACTGACAATCTACGCATTGTGGTGCCAAAAGCCTTGGTACATATATATATCTTCGCTTATCCAACCTTTCTCTATTGGAAGTGATGCAACCTTGTCTTTGTATCTTTGGAAAATGAGGGCCATGTTTTCCTTTTCTTCATCTTCATTGCTATGTTTATCTGCAAAATGAGAAAGGAGGAAGCATAAGATGTTATAGGAATCGACATATGAAGGCTATTTGTATGGAAACCAAAAAATTTGTTATCTTATTCATAGGTTAAAATAAGAGTTAATTGTCAATTTTGTCCATGAATTTTAGTTTTGCCATTTATATCCAAAAAAGTTTTTTTCCTCTTTTAGTTCCCTAAATTTTTAAATAGTTATCATTTTCATTAATTTTCGTTAACTTCACAAATTGTTTTTGTTAAGTTAGGGGTGTTTTCATTAAATAATTTAATTTAAGTTTTACTTGTATAATGAATTAAATGTCCCTAACTAAACAACAAAATTAACTAAGTTAAAGAAAATTAATGAAAATAACAACTTTTTAATAAAGTCAGGACCAGAAGAGAAAAAAAATTTTGAATGAAAATAATAAACCAAACCAAAACTGAGAGACCAAGATTACAGTTAACTCCTAAAATAATGTTCTTTTACTTTCGAGAATTTTGAATTGTAGGCGTATCAAAGAATAAAAAAGCTTATAAATCAAGAGGAAAGTTTTTATGTGATCCGCTCAATATAAGAATATTTATAAAAAGGGTAAACATGGCCCTCATTTATGGAGGTAAAAATATATGGTCGAAAGTAAAAGATAATTACTCGATATATTATTTATGAGGGGAGGGATCAAATGAGAACTCCCTTTTTTTGTGAGAACTCTAGGAACCAATGTGAACCACTAGTTTTCAATGGCAAAATTGTAATTAACAACAACATAATCAAAAAAATCATAAAATAAAAATTAATAAAAAAATAAAAAAAGTAAAAACACAGAAGTGTTTCTCTCGTTTCCCTCTACCATTAAAAAATAAAAAAATTATAAAAAATAAAAAAAAAATCTCGTTTTTTTTACAAACGTCATTTTACACATATGTAATTCTTGGAAGCACACATGTGTAAAACAGAATTTACACATATGTAATGACTAATTTACACATATGTAAATAACGGGTGGACGAATTTTTTTAAATAAATATATCAATATGGTAGGCGTTGGAAAGATAAAAAAATAATAAAATTAATGGTGAAATTTTTATGAAAAAATAATGTCATGAAAAAAAGTTATGAACGTTTTAAAAAAAAGGTGGAAGTGGCATGTGACTTGCATGTGACTAAAATGTGTGGTTGATGTTGGTTCTTAGAGTTCTCACTAAAAAGGGTGGTTCTCAAGATAACCCTACCCTTATTTATGATGTGTATCTTTGTTAAAAACGAATTGTTATATGAGACGTCAAGTAACAACCTTTCCAAAAAAATTTTAAGAAATAACGAACAACTTGCAACAAATGTTACGAATATGAGTAGCACAAAATTTGTAAGGGGATAACAATATCTTGACGTGGCAGAAAACATGACACTAACATGATATAAAAGTACTTTGGTTTCGGGTTAGTTAATATAACATGTTTATTAGACATTTTTTCAAATGAAACATAACTCATTTAACAAACAGGATAACCGTTAATATGATTAAGTTTAAAGGTCTTACAAATAAACCTACACAGGCACAAGAGAAAATTATTAAAAAATGCCGACTAATTTATGATATGTAGCTACATTGAAAACTAGTCGTTATAATATCATGAGTCAAATAACAATATTAATTAAAAAATAAGTGATACCCTCATCCATCTATATTACGAGATTATATATAACAAGTTTAAAAAGACGTGTACTACACGGGTTACAATTACTAATTAATGTTTTATATATTAAAAATAATTTTTTAGATAATATAACTTAACTAATAAAATGACAACAATATTTTTCCAAACTTATGTCTTTAAAAGACTTTTTTTTTAAAAAATTGTTTTTTAAACTGTCCATTTTTTTAGAAAGCTGTTTTTCAAAACAATGTTATTTTTTTAAAAAAGTTTTTGTAAAAACTTTATATTTCATGAATTTTTGTTTCTAAAAGCTTTTGTTATTCATAAAAGGAAACACGTTAATTTCTAATTTATCAAAATACATATCTTATATTAGGAATTATATAAGTACAATCATTAGCATTTTGGTCATAATTTTTTGTTTCTAAAAGCTTTCGTTATTCATAAAACGAGTCTCTGACGTGTGAGGTAGGGGTTAAGGTCCACCAGACTTTACAAATCGCCGGAGTGAACACTGATATCAACATCTCTGAACATCGACACTAGTCCAACACTGCATCGCAACACCTCTGTTTTGATTAGAGTATTTTGATAATTTTACAAGTACTTAACGGAAAAAATGAATGGTCATCCATGACGGAAATCTTTTGTGTTACAATTTGACAAATCTTTAGACCAACTTTGTAATTTTCTGAACTTGGAGACCAAAAGTGATATTAAGTATTTGAAGTTATTTCTTTTATCTATGTTATTTCTATATAAGTGGAAATGCTCTCATATGTGTAAAACAAATTAATGTTTTTATTTTATTTGTAGAAGCAGTAACTTAATTTTATAAAGTTGAAAACCAATATCTAGTTTCCACCCACTTTTGGCTACATCGAATTACATTTTCGAAAAAACTTCCACCAATTTTCTCAAATGATTGCCGGCATGGGCTCAGGATTCAGATGACAGTCGTTAGCTATAATGTCAGTAATTGAAGATTGAATATCGAGCATGCTTTCTCTATAACCTTTTCAAGTTATCGTCGTAGCAAGCCTCTTACCGAAAGGCTTGCCGCTAACAATTTAAGATTGGACTTACTTTCCTTTTTTCGGATGATGATAAAAAATATATTATAACCAACGCACCATTTATATGAAATCTTTTAGACTTGCCTATCCTAAAAGAATAAAATAAACCATTGATTATTTTTATTTGATGATGTTTTTTAAACGTTTTCTAAAAACAACATTTGTATTTTCTACTAAAAACGCTTTTTCTCATTAGCTTTTTAATTATTTACAACCATATTGAAAAAGTATATATGTTAAAAAAAAGTTAAAGACACAAACGATTGTATTCTTTGTTTTCCAAATAAATTAAGAAAAAAAAAACTATTGATGGAGAACAAAAACATCTCTATTACGAAGGAACTAAAAAACATTAAATTATTTTCAAAACTATGACAGATTCATTAAAATGGGTTTTGATTTTATAAGAAACATTTTTCATTTAGCATTAAACAGAACAAATTAACAACTAAGTTACTACACTCAAAATAACCGTATGTTCTACACCATGATTTTCTTATCTTGTGTGAAGTTGTTTCAATCACATATTGATCAGAACGTGATTCATGAGGTTGTTGGAAATTTATTATTGAGATAACAAAGAAGCTGCCAAATTAAATATTTACAAACATATGAGGCAGATGGCTCCACGTATAGGATGACGTGTGGAGCCCAACTTCACCCATAATAATAATGATTAATTTATTGCACCGGATAAAGTTATTGTTTTTTAGATGCCGACAATATCATAAAATTAATAACATGGATGATTACTGTGGTTAGCCATGATTTCACTTTTGGTTTTTAACTTTTAAATATTACAAGTTTAATCGAATAGTTCACATAATGTAACATGATTGGTCATTATGTTGGATGGACATTAAGTTTTCTGTTAATTTTCTATAAGATATCATAATACCCTTATAATAAAAAAAACAAATGAAAAGAAAAACTAAACTTATTGTGTCCCACTTAAACCACAACCTCACCCCTTTTTATCTTCCCGGTCCCATTTATCTGCTTCGGCGACCCCAACCACCACCTTTCGCCGCCACCGTCTCCCTCAACCATCAGTGGTATGACCCAACTCCGACGACCTGTACTCAAGTTTTTGGTAGCTTGTTTGATCTATTTCTTTTTAATTTTCTCACTTGATTTTCCAGTAACTAACAAGAGATCTATGGTTGAGTATGATGGGTTTAGGCGAGGGGGTTGGCGGAGAGGGTGAATCGGGTAGGGGTTGCGAGTGCTAACATAGATTTTGATTTTCGTCGGTACCGGTTTCTTGCGAGGGTTGGAGTCAAGAACGGCCAGCAAAGGTGGTGGGAACCGGTGTTTTCAAGGTGCAGTGGTGGTGGCATGGTGGTTCGTGGTGCTTGCAAACAAAGAAGAAAGGGAAGACAATGGTGCTATGGTGTTAGTCGGTTTTTCGACGATGTGGCTGCAGTGGTCATCGGAGTTGCTAGAGGGGGGCGAGGAAGATGCAGTAGGGTGGGGAGGGTCATATGTATTATTTCAGTTTTTTTTAATTTTTTATATTTTTAATTTAAGAGGGTAATTTAGTTATTTCACGTGTACTTAATAGTCAAAAAATTAATAGAAATTTATTTTGGGGACCATCATTATTACGTTTGTGCAAAGTTTTGAACTAACCTTGTAATTTAAGAGAGTTAAGTGAAATAAAGCCTAATCATAGAGACCACCCGTGTAATTAAGTGTAAAATTAGAGTTTTTTCCTAAACTAATGTAGTTATAAAATTTATTTACCAAATTGATGTACTTTAAAAAATATTTACTAAAATGGTTTACTTTTGAAAACTTTATTTTTTCTTACTTCTAATTTCATTAGCTACTTAAAAAATTATTTTTAAATGTTTTTCTTATTTATATCTTTTGAGAAATAAGTTTTCCAACTAGATTAATAGAAAAATAACCGCACATCTAATTTATGAATATTGATTTGTTTGTATGTGCTCAGGGAGACGATTATATACATTGACACAGTTTCTCTCATTTGTCATTTTCAATTTTCAAACACTGTTTGTTCCCAAATCTTAATTTTACTAAAACTAGTTTTTTTCTGCCGCACGTTGCCGCGGCTATGCGAGTTTTAACGTAACCTAAACCAAAATCGAAATGAAGGTTCGAAACCGTAAAATCAGCAGAACACACCAAAACCCTAAATCCATAACACACAAGAATATTTAGAACCCAAAACTTAATCAAAACCCAACACCATACACAAAACAGACGAAAATCAAAGCCGCAAGAAGGCGACAGTCAAAAATAGAAAATCGACGAAAACCAAAGCCCCAAAAAAAAGCAAACAAAAGGAAAACCCAAACCTTAATAGCGAGGATCGTCAGGGTATCGATAACGAAAGAAAGAAAGTAGGAACCCGGAGAAAGACAACAACAACGAACATAATCGGAACACACGTCTAAAAAAGCCCACCCCAAAATCTCGAACCCACAACCAAAACAAACTATATTAAAACACAAACAAACAAATAAAAGAAAAAAAAAAGAAAAATGTAAACACAAAAAAAAAACAAAAAAAAAATTAAAACACAAACAAACAAAAAAAAGGAAAAAAAAAGAAAAAAACCAACCCCACCGACCAAAGCTAATAATAAGAATAGTAATGTTGTAATGTATTTGCATCAAATAACTTTAATAGTAAAATTTGGGGAGAATTCAAATTAGCGCTAACAAACATAAAGAGTTAAGTTGAAAGCAAGTAAGATGCTAAACTACTAAAAAAATGTAATTTTCTTATAAAAACAATATGGCAAAAAACCTATAAAGAACGACTTACGAGTCGAATACGGGTACACACCCACATAAACTATCGTAATAACCACACTACAACACACGACATATTTCTTTAACCATTCCAGACTAATAATAAATAAAACCAAAAAAATAAATAAAAAACAACTTAACATCAACTTGAAATGACATTATGCTATAAGTATATAATTATTGTAGTAACGGACTTACTATTATAAGACTATATATAATCTAAATATTTTATAAAGTCATTCTTATGATACATTTTTTATATAAAGTAAAAAAATTCTTGAAAACTTAAAAAATAATCTTAAAAACTTAAAAAAAATTCTATTTAATAAATATATCTAAAATTTAAAAGATATCGTCCCCAAAGGAATAAAAAAAACTTTAAAAGATAATTACGTAGCCACCATCTTAACTCTAGTCTAAGCAACCACCACTGTCGCCACAACACCACCACCCCCATGTCCATGACCATCATATGCTTTACTTTCCTCATCTCTCTCTCTCTCTCTCTCTCTCTCTCTCTCTCTCTCTCTCTCTCTCTCTCTTTCTGTGTGTGTGATGGAGGTGGTTTAGATCAATTCTGTCACACCATGACCGACGGCGGAATCATCGAGACGCACGAATGTGAATCGATTGCTCATAGATCATGGTAGTAAATACGTTGAAATAATATTAAATGTCGTTTTCATTGAATAAGTTAAATCAATATTTTATTTCAATGCAATAAAGATTCAAACACCATAATAAAGTCTTTTATTAATCTAGGTCCAAGACCTATATGAGCATGAAGAAGTCTTCTAAACTGCATCCTGAAACATGTTAAAAATACAGTCAACATATGATGTTGGTGAGTTCCCATGCATTTGTTCATACATATATAAACAACTTATAAGAGGCAATTCAAGTCATAGGTTAAAAAATGATGCAAAAATATATAGATAGCATAATTATACAATCAAACCTTGACAAAAGTATGGTCATAATAACATATATGATTAGCTAAGTATACTTGGTTCCCATGATGAAGACGAATACGTCATCAGGAGCTGGCAATAACCTCGGTTTTAGCACCAAATAGGCTTGTCAAGCCCATAGATCTATGACGTCACTAGGCTAGCAATAGTTAATGATTGCTTTTACAAGATGACTATCATATAACGATCACCTTTATCTCAAATAACCATGCCAAAGTTTATAAGATGAATTGCACGTGCATTACAAGTATTAAGATATATTACAAGTGTGTATTTATACGGTTAACATGCTTCACCCCAAAAGGTGTGAAATAAAAATGAAAACAGGGTATGGAAACTCACATTGTATAATGATGGTTGTATGATTCATAAGAAAGCTTGGATGTTTAAACGTCAAGAATGATGTCCTAAAGAATAAAACAATAGAGGTCTAAATTCATTATAAGAAGTTAGGACATTTAGAGATTGCCAAAAGGCGAAAGCTAGATTGAAAAAGGATAATTGCACAACTTTCAGATTCTGGACAGAATGTTTGGTACGTGTTTGAACAGGTTTTAAAAATATCAAACAGTTTCATAAAATTATACAAATTTACAGTTAACTAGTTCAGAGTCTTCCGAACAACTTTCGTTTAGAAAGGTTTTTATGAAAAAACCCAAAAATAGGTCAAAACAGCAGCACAAGACAGGATATTTTGAAATATACACTTATCTTGTGAAGGCTATTGTTGAGTCGTCTGATTGAGTTTGAAGACATATAAACTATCGTTGAAAAGGTTATTCGATGAACTTAATATTGGAGTCTAATTTTACTCAAATTTAGTTTGTTATGACTAAGTTATGGTCAGTTGAAATCAGACTATATTCTGTCAAAATTATAGTAAGGCACTTATGTGCACTTTTAAAATTGTTAAAGCATGAAACGGGATAGAACAAATTTATTATGTCGATATATGGTATATTAGACTTCATTTGATTTATAGAAAAATATTCCAAGACTTCGGCATAGCCATGAATTAGAGAAATAATCTTGTGGAATAACCAAATGCTGCGGCATAGGCGTCCATATGCAAACGAGATTCGTTGTTTACGTTAGTGTGTTGTTAGCTTGATTTAGGTATGTTAGTGATTGTTATAAGGTTAGTGAATATTAAAAGGTTAATGATAATGATTAAAATTAAAAGAGATTTAGTAGAAGAAATAATAAAAGTAAGAACATAAAGTCATGAGAACAATTGGATGTTAGGATGATTGAAACAATATAGAAATGTATAATATAAAAGCAATATAAGGTTACCTTAGTATTAAAAACTTCTTGAAATTACTTGTAAAAGAAAATTCTTAGAATTAATCAAAACCAAAGGATGAAAGAAAGGTGTGTTAGTGAGATTTTTAGTGAATGAATAAATGAAAAGTGAGACTTAAAGCTTGTTTCTATAGTAGAGGTTAGATGAGGGTTATGAATAATGTTAATGGTGAGTTACAAGTCTTTTAAAAGGGAGTTATGATTGAAATTAAATAAATATAAAATTAAATAATTTAAATAAATAAATGAATAATTATAATTTAAACTCTAAATTTATTAAGACTCTAATTTTAAAACAATTTCTTTTTTATTAAATCTTTATAGATTTTATAAATCTCACAAAAACTTGTAATTTGATTATTTATTTTAGTTAAAATCTTATAGATATTAATAACCTTTTAACATTTATAAAACTTATTTTATAAATTATAGAATTTAAGTTAAATTGATTAAGTGATACATTTATTGTTTTTGGAACACAAAAATAAATAAAATGACTAAATAATGAATTTGATTTACAAGATTGACTCAAACGGGTTTGGGTTTGGGTTTATAGTTTGAAAATGGGCCGGATGTTACAAGTTTCGTCATAATTTTGCCGACAAACCCACACCACCATCACCACAACCACCGCACCACCAGCATTTGAAAGATTCATCTTTTGTTTTTAGATTTGTGTTTGGTAAAGATGGACAGATGAAGGTTTCATATGGCTGCTGACAATAGCAACCAAGGTTGGTAGTTGAGGTCGGCTGGGGGAGGTGATAGTATGGTTTGGTCAAAGAGGGAACGGTTGGGGTTTAGGATTTGGTTCAGATTTGAGCGAGTGCTGGTGGTGGTTGCCAGCGAGTTTTAGGTGGTGGCGGTGTGATTGCCGAAGAGTGGAAGTGTGGTTACGTTAAGAGGTGAGTGGTTGCCCTTGAGTGGCTGGTGGTGGTGATGGTTGTTCAGATGTGGTCAAACATGCAAAAGAGAATGGGGTTAAGGATTGGTATAGTGGTGTGGAGTGGGACCCACATTTTGTTTTTTTGTATGATAATAACACTTTTAATCTAATGGTACTTTTGTCTTTAAAAAAAAATAACAGAGAGATTGGATAGAGGTAATAATTTTGACTTAATTGTGATAAAAGTTCAACAATGATGGTTAAACTAGACTTTTTATAGTACAAATAACAACAATAAATATATGTATCATATATATAGTACAAATAACAACAATAAAGATCAAGTAAATAAAAACTAAAAGACAAAATAAATAAAAAAAATTAAAAGTTTTTAGTTTAACATACTAAGATGTGATATAGTAAATAAAAAAATATAAAAAATTAAATATTTTAAAAAGTTAAAAAGACAAGTATAACAAGTGAAACTAATTTAGAGGAATGTATGTGTAGCATAACTCAAGTCAAAATACCAATCAAACAACTAAAAAATATCTAAAACAAAAAAGATAAATATCAAAAGAAGTAAATATATAAAGTTAAGCATGAAGGAGAAAGTTCTAAAAACAAGAAGAAGCACAATAAAAAGAAAAAAAACTACATTTAAAAACACAAAGAAAGTTATTAAATACAATGGACTTATGTTTTTAAGATAGGTTCAAATCTAGACATGACTTAGTTTGATATAGTTTAAAAGTATAGACAAGATAAAATTATAATTAAAAAACATGTAAAGAAGAGATTCAAACCCTTATCTCTCATTTATCATTGCACAGGTGCAACAACTCTTTCATGCTTAAATTGTTTATTTATCTGAAAAGAAAGTATAAAACATAGATATACACGTGGTAGATTTGTAATGGGAAAATTCTTAAATTTTTTATATTTTTCTATTTTTCGCTTAAAATGTCTCTCTTAAAAATTATTGCTCAATAGTGCAGGCGTCTATACAGGTTGAACGGACGCTTGTATAACAGAAACCAATAAAAGATGAACATGTGTCCTATGCAGGTGTCCGTCTGCAAGAAACAGGCTACCACTTGCTTTGTACATGCGTCCGCATGCTTAAACATACATGTCTATTTTTGCATAATTTTTCTGAACATGCATCCACGCTTGTTTGTAGAGACGCAGGCTCCTTTATCCGGAGAGGACAAATAATTTTTGGGGGACATTTTAAAAAAAAATTAAGAAAATTAGACACTTTAGGAATTTAACATTACTACTCACATTTAATCAACTTTATTATTACACATAATTAGTTATACTGATTTTTTCAAGGGTTCTATTATAAAATTAGACTAGGGTGCATTTATTACAACTATTTATGTACTAAAATGAGTAGACTAGGGTGCACATAATTCTATAGCTAATTGCATTTATTACAGCTATTTATGTACTAAAATGAGTAGACTATGGTGCAAATAGTTATACTGATTTTTTCAAGGGTTCTATTATAAATTGTTTCTTAATTTTAAGGTGTTTAGTTCCCATGAATATATAACGACTTTGGTTAAATCTTTTTCCTTCCCCGGAACCACTTTTTATGAAACTCTGTGGGTAAATCTTTCGCCCGGATATAACGCATTCATCATCACATCAATATCGAAAATGGAAAACTCATGGGTTGATGGCAGTGTTGTCTTTGAAACTGTAATGGATGCCCCTTAACATATAATTTTATTTATGTTATATATGTATATATATTATATATATTTATATATTTATATATTTATATGAAAGTTATAATTTATTTTTTATTATTATGTTTTTTGTTAAACAAGGTTTGTAATTAATGAAACTTGGTAGTTAATTATAAATAATTGATTGCATTTATTAAGAGAGAATATAATTGATAAATTCTATAACTAATTTCATTTATTACAACTATTTATGTGCTAAAATGAGTAGATTATGGTGCAAATAGCAACACTTTAAAATATTATGACAAAATTACACTACTACTAAAGTAGACCATTGAAGTCTAAACTACACTCTACCAATTTTAAACATAAATTTACTCTAAATGAATATTACCTGGCCTACAACAATCCTAGTGGCAAATTTAATATCTTTTGATTGAATCGACGATTTATAATAAATTTTTATTTTCAATGTGAATAGTTGGTGCACTATTTTTTGACGAACATTATCTTGAGTGTTTTGATGATTTAAACCGTTTGCACTTTGAATAAAAAACAAATTCTTTGTGTCTATCTCTTAATAAACTAAACACGTACTGAGTTGGGGGAAAAGTGATGATGCTGATTTGCCATTTTTCTGTAAATTACAAATCTAAAAAGGCAAAGGTGTGGTATCATTTTTGTGTATACAATTATTGTGTTAGCTTCATATCAGGTTTGATATTAACTCCATATTTTTATGAAAAGATATTATCAGTTATTTTGTTTTGATGAAAAGATTATTACCGGTGATTTCTAGACTATAAGAGCTTTTAGATCATGGGTTTACCTTAAAGCTTCTTAACTTAGGCGGAATATCACTTATTTTACATCCTTTCACTCCATATCACATTTAAAAAAATTAATTTAAACCTTTTTAACTCCATCTTAACAGCTTTTTATTTTATTTACTTTTAATCTTATACGTTTAATAAACAATAGTATTAATTAAAATAAAAGTACTTTTCATTAACAAAGCTAACATAAAAATAAAACACTAATAAAAAAAGAGCTTCAATAATTATAAGTAAAAAGACATTTCATTACTTAATAAAAACAAACCATTCTTGTAAATGTTTGAATATATGATCAACCAATTCCGATCTAACTAAGTTGGTAATACACTTTCTAGGTTTATGTCAACGTTTGCTTGTTGTGTTATTCTTCGTCAACCATTACAAGAATTTGTCCTTATGGCGACGACAAAAGTCGTCGCTATAGACCCCATTTGTCGTCGCCATAGGTTTGTTTTTTGTCGTCGCCACAACCTTAGTCGCTATAGAGGTCTATCCCGACGGCAAGTCTTTGCCATAGAGTTGTCGCCATATATTTTGATATTAAATTTTTTAAAATAATCTTTTTTGAAAAGGTTTATGGCGACGACATGTCGTCGCCATAAGTATAGCAGGCAATATTATTATTATTATACATAAAAATAAAATAATATTTTTTTAAAAATCTATGGCAATCCTATGGCGATGACATGTTGTCGTAATAGACCTTCTGTTTTAAATTCTAATTTTTTTATATTTCCCTGTTATCCTCCCAATATTACAGGTTTTAATACAAATTTGTACTATCAAACGAATGCTATTATATATTACGGATACCTAAACGAATATCAATTGATTCAAGTTACATACAAAAAAAAACATACCTGCTAATGTAAATATATTTTAAATTTTTACAAACCAAACAAATTAACTATCTAATTGTCGTCATCTTCATCATCATCAGGATTTGATTTTCGTCTTTCAAATTCATCCATTCTTTTTTATTTCACGCATTTGTTGCCTTAAAGCTTCCATTTCTTCATCCCGATTTGATGACGACTCACTTGATGGTTCATAACGAGAGACATTTTTTACTTTTCGTCCAACACCTCTCGTATGACCACGCCTTTGTCCTAAGGCGAGCTCCAAACATCCTATCTTGTTTACGGGCGACTCGCCCGCCTCCATTTGCATTTGGGCATATAGATTTTCAATTTTTACCTGAATTTTTAAGGAACAAAATAAAAAAAATATTAATATAGCTGCTGTAAAATGGAAAAAACCAACCTGTTTAATTATAAGTATATATAAGATAATAATTCCCAAATTTCAACATCTAAACCAACAATACTACTAGTAATATTCATTTTAAATTAATTGACGTGTGTTCGGGTGATTTTGACCCATTTAACTAAAAGCACAAACTAATATATTAACAACATATCAAAATCAAAAATCTAGTGGCGTGTGTTTGGGTGATTTTGGCCCATTTAACGTAAACAACATACTAAAAAAACAATATACTAACAAAATATTAAATCCAATTGAACTACTAACAACATACAAAAACATGATAATAACATATTTAACAAATCATAGAAATAAAAGTTTTAAACTTACCCAATCTTTTTCTGCCCTCGGGTTAACCCATCCAAACCCTTCCCTGTAATGTGCCCACCTCCATGTCTCAATGTGGCTCGGGGTCCCGATTTCTTGCTCTTTTAAACATTAAAAATAAATTTATGATATTTGATAAAACTAATAATACATATTTGGATAATATATGTTTTTTTACTTGAAGATATCGCCTCTGGGCATATGAACGACTCCCATACAAACTTGGATAGAGTTGTTTAGTTCTATTAGCCTTTTTATAAAAGGCGTATATGTTCTTCACTTGTGAACAACCCAACTACCTTCTCCCATGCCTCTTGACTCTGGCCATTCAGGGGATGACTCATAGCCCACTCTATATCATCATAAAGCATGATAAGCCTCTAGGTCAAAATATTCATGTAAAAGAAAACAATTAAATAAATATATAAAGGATATGATAATCAAAATACAAATAAAACAGTACATAAAATACTCGTCTAAAGAAAATCGAATAGTGATATCTTAAAAGCATCTGGAACCTTATCCCATGTGGGATAATAAAAAGGAACCGTGGAAACGTGCTTTGATAAAGTCCTAACAAATAGTTGACTATTTTCTCCGACAACTTTATATTGTTTACCAGTGTGATCAAATGAATGGGTAGTGGCTGGTTGTTGTTTGCTGTCCATTTCTCAAACATGTTTAAGTTTCTTGCTTTTGAATGTTTTTTCTTACTTGACGTTAAATTGATATATGAAATTAAAAAGTTAGCAACATTTAAAATATATATTCGATGAAAAGACGCATATTGAAAATTAACAATAACTTACACGATTGGCAACTCGAAGGGAGTGTATATCCATGTCCATGTGGGTCCCGACATCCACCGTCACCATTATGCGCTCCTGTTACACTTGATGCCATAATCTGCAAACAAAATAAAAAATAATTGCAATCATCTTATATTTTTAAAAGCAAATATAATAACATGTTTTGGATGGGTACATTCTAAAAGGTTATCTTTAATACACATTTGAAATCCAAAATCAATAACTAAATAAATAAATTAAACTTATATTATCATTTAGAACACAATTAAAATCCACAAACTTTTATATTATCATTCTAACAACACAAACTAATAATCAACTCAAACAATTTATATTATCATTCTAACAACACAAACTAATAATCATATAAAAAATAATATTATCTTTATAACAACACAAACTAATAAACAATTCAAACAACTTATATTATCTTTCTAACAATACAAACTAATAATCAACTCAACAACTTATTTTATCATTCTAACAACAGAAACTAATAATCAAATCAAAAAAAATAATAATTATCTTTCTAACAACACAAACTAATAAACAATTCAAACAACTTATATTATCATTATAACAAAACAAACTAATAAACAATTCAATTTTTAATTATAACAAATTAACAAGAAATGTTAAACATACACACCTTAAATTTTTAAAGGAATGGTTTTGGTGGTGGTGGTGCTGGTGGTTGAGGGGGTGACGAGAACAGTGGTTAGAACAATGGTGGTGATGGGTTTTGGGTTATGGTGTAGGGCAAGTCGCGTGTGGTGTTGGCATGAAATCCCGGTTGTGGAAGGTATTTGGTGGTGGTGACAGAATTACAGTGGTGGGGGTGACGGGAGTGGTAATGGGGCTGAAGGGAGTAAGATGGAGGGTTACGAGAGTGGTGGTGGTGAGTTTTAGTTGTTGGTTGCCGGTAGGGAAGAGTTGAGATCGCAGGTGTAGTGGTGGTAGGTTTTGGGAAAGTGAAGAAGAGATAAGGATCGGTGTAGATTTAGAGCAACCTGAACCCTGTGGCGGCGACATCGCCATAAGGTTATTTAATTTTTTTAATTTATTTTATTAATAAAAGGCAGGGTACACACGCGCCAAACTGAAAAGGCATTTTGTCGCCATAGGTTTTTTCCAATTTTTTTTATTTCATAAAAATAATAATAATAATAATAATAATAATAAAAATAATAATAATAATAATAATAATAATAATAATAATAATAATAATAATAATAATAATTATTATTATTATTATTATTATTATTATTATTATTATTACTATTACTATTATATATTATTATTATAATAGTTGTTATGTTTGATTTTTATTATACTATTATTATTTCAATATCAAAAATATTATTACCAATAAAAACGTATTGTGAATATAATTTTTGTTATTATTATTACGATATTATCATAAACGTGTATAATTCCCAACATTGATCATGATTGAATCATAATGGACCATTGATGTAGGTAATCGAACTTAATCATCATAACCGCACATATTTAACATTGTTTCACTCTCATTGATGATATTGACGCATAAATAGACTTAATTTACTGTTAATAAGCATAGTTTCTCGTAAATTACCATCAGCGTATAAATTCAACACTAATAATAATAATAATTCGAACATGGCTAACCTTATAGGTATGTGATCGACTTTAATCATCATAACTAAACTCCTTGATGATAATTAAGCATATATCTACGTAAATTAAAGTGTGAAATTCAACACCAATGATGATAATTCAGTTAGAACTAATCCTTGGCATATGTAATCAACTCTAACTATCATAATTAAACATATTTGACTATGTTTGACACTTATCGATGATAATTAAGCAGAGACAAGCTTAATTTACAGTAATAAGTATAATTTCCCACACATTACCATCAAAGTGTGAAATTCAACACCGATGATCGTAATTCGATCATAGCTAACATTTGACGTGTGTAACCGACCCTGAGTATCATAACCAAAATCTTTAACATTGTTTGACACTCATTGATGATAATTAAATATAATCAAACTTAATTTATCATTAATACTCATAAATTCCCATAAATTATCATAAAAGTGTGAAATTCAACAATAATGTTTGTAATTCAATTATACTTAACTTTTGATGCATGTAGCTGACTCTAAATATCATAACCGAACATATTTGGCCCAAATTGACATTAATTCTTTGTAATTATTATATATAATAATAACATCTAACATAATTATATTTAATTTATTATTATTATTATTTATTTTACTTCTAATTAATGATAGTTTACATATAATAATAATAATGTACATTAATTAATTAACTAATAATAATAATAATAGTAATTAATTTTATTAATATTAAACTAACAAATTATTCACTCTATGGTGACGACATGTCGTCGCGATAGGCTTTGCATAATGGCGGGATTATATTTCCTTCCAACTTTCTTAGAGGGAAAAAATCAAAAAAAAATTAGATTTGACCTATGACGATGACATGTTGTAGCCATAGGTTGTCAGCTAATTTTTAGTTTTTTTAATAATTATTTAAATAAATCAAAAATCAATTTAAATGGGGCTATGGCGACGATAAAGAGAACTCTATGCCGATGATGAAATTTTGTCGTTATAGGTCTACCTAAGGCGACGACTTATCGTCGCCATAGGGTTAGGATAGTCAAAATCAAGATTTCTCTATAGCGATGACATGTCATCGCCTTAGATGGACCTATGGCAACTAGGGAGTGTCGTCGCCATAGGGTTTGTCATCACAGATGTAAATTCTTGTAGTGAACTTCTTCAACCCTTTTATATGTTGTTCCACTAACATGAAGAGGAGAGTTTGGCGTGATTCGATTTACTATATTGTTAAAATAGGTGACTTATACAATACTTTAGTATAATTTGTTGGATCTAAATGCCAAAAAATGCATTCTAAATCCACAAGTTAGTAGATGCCACAACTTCAAGCATTATGAAAAAATACGGATGACCAACATGCATCTTTTAACCTTGCCACACATTAAGGTAGTTTTGTAATCCTAGTATGTGCAATTATTTCTACGAAGCATCTTTTAAAAGCTATTTTAACTTATTTTTGCCTTGTATATCCATTGAATCTCACTAGACATCTATCTTTCTAAATATCTTTTGTCATACCAAGTACTTATAGTTTTACTTAGTTTGTAAATGCATAACCTCAAAGTTCACCAAACATTTTAAAGTATTCATAAAATGAACCAATCACAAGTCTGAATATCATTTTCCGAATAACAACATTACACTTTTTTAAGGTGATAAAACCAATTCGATTTTTACCATTGTCGAAACCGCATGTTCACTCTTTCCACATCTTCAAATACATCGTCCGGTTATGCCAGGCGTTATTTAAAGCAATCATCAACTAGAAGTGTGTAGTTGTTTGCGGTTGAGTGCAACTTTTCTGGTTCGTGGTAGCACTTGTGGTTGTGGTATCAATCATTTGATTTCACTTACAAACGTTTTTTTCTATAATTCCCGTCCCTAGAGTTGGACTTATACGATAATCATGATAATGATAATGATGCAGATAATAATATATTGATGTGAAACTTATAAAATGTTGGTTAATATTCATAATTTCATAGTGATGTATGGTTAAAAAAAAGTTTACAAACTTTTAAATTTAAACGTTCATTTTCCCATGCTCATTAACTTGTTGGTGCCCTCTTCCTTAACGCTACTAACTGTAACACCCGGAAATTTATTATTTTGAAGCCGACGAAGAAAGAAAAGAAAATAAAGTCCAAAGTCGAGGGACCAAACTCGCCAACGAAGAAAAGTCGGGAAATGAGGTGGTATTTGTGGGGAGAGGGCAGCCAACCCTCCCCATTTCCCCCACATTTCAGCCACCTTAGAGAAGAGAAGAGAGAAAGAGGAGAAAAAGGAGAAAAAGTGGTGTTTCGGGTGATTCGGGTGTCCAAAGTCGTCGAGTAGCAAGCCAAATCGAAGCCCTTGACGTTGTGCTTGATTGTGTGAGTTCTAGGACCCCACTTTTACTTGTTTTCAACCGATTTTGGGGCTGGAAAGTGTGCAAAACCTGTTTTTAAGTGTGAGTGTGTTTGACCCATTTGGGTGTGATGTGCATGATGTGTTTAGAGTATGATTTCGGACTTGTGTGTGCTTGTATGGTGTCATGGTATGCATTCCTAAGGTCCAGGAGGGTTGATTTAGGCTTAGAATGGGTTTGGATGAGCTTGGAGGCCGAAAATGGCAGATTGGGTTCGGGATGAACTCCATTCTGCATCAGCTAGGGCTAGGCGACCGAATGAAGGCCATACGGCCGAATGAGGGCGATTGGAGGTTCATTCGCACGATTGGGACTCAGTCGCACGACTGGGAGTCCAGTCGCATGAGGGATGTGCGACTGAGGCTTCAGTCGCATAAAGGCTTAGTCGCATGAGTCCATACGCATGAGGTTAGTCGCATAGGTGCCCATTCGTAGTAAACCCATTCGCACAAGGTCCATACGCACGATTGGATGTTCATTCGCATAGATGACCATCCGCATGAGTTCAGTCGCATGATGTTCAGTCGCATGGAGGCCATGCGACTGAAGAGTGTCCATACGCCCGAATAGGGCTGTTACACTCGAAGGAATGTGTAGTTTGACTTCTGGCCTTCGGGGGAAAGGTGCAGATGTAAGTGTTGACGGAAAGTAACCCGTAAGAGCATGTAAGAGGATGATTATGGCCTTAGAGAGCATGTAGGGCATGATGATGATGATGTTGCATGTTTATGCATATTATGAATGTATGATATTGCCCTATATGATGATATGATGAATGTGTATTATATGTTCCTTATTATGATGTATGCTTATCTTTCTTGTGGCTTTACATGTCATGCTAATGAATGAATGAATGAATGAAGTATTATGTAATGTAAAGCGAAAGATAATGAAAGAGGAACATGAAGTAAGAATGCATGCATTAATGAAAGATGAATGAACGAAAGAAAGGCTTGCAAGCATAATTATTGGGGTGAGCGACTTTGTGTTGCAAAAGACTCGGATGAAGTGCAATCGTTTAGATTGCCTATGAGGTGAGCAACCTCGCCGTTGCAAAAGACTCGAGTAAGAGCTATCGTGATGTTGCCTTGGGGTGAGCAACCTTGTTGTTGCAAAAGACTCGGATAGCTTGCTATCGTGATGGGCAATTGGGGTGAGCAACCTTAGGGGTGCAAAAGACTCGGATAGCGAGCAATCATTGAGATTGCCATTGAGGTGAGCGACCATGTTGTCGCAAAAGACTCGGAAGACAGAATGAACGAAAGAATGGAAGATAATGAATGAAATGAAAGATAATAATGAAATTATCTGTGTATACGTATGTTGCATGATCGCATGATAAAGGAATGGTTTTTAATGAAAATAAAGTATGTTTTATTATTAAAACTAGAACTCACTCAGCAACGCTGACTTTTATTGCATTTTCCAGTTGGCAGGTAAATGATTGCTGAGGATGGCATGGCGAAGCTACTCAGCTCTTTTGGGATGGCATCCAATTATATAGCTTTTGTGATGTAATGCAAATATGAATTTTGTAACCGGATAATGATGTATTATTTGGCAAAAGTAATTATAATGAAACGTGATGTCATTTTTGAATGTTTCCGCTGCGATGTTTTTCTTAATGAAATGTAATTGTATGTTTTATGTGCGATGAATGGCCAACTGTAAGCGTCCCGGGAACGGGGCCTTACAAGTTGGTATCAGAGCCAAAGTTTAAGTGAAATGGGTAAACTTTCAAAATAAACCTTAACTTAAACTGAGAATGGGACGGAAAGGGAATGGGATGCCAAACTGAGTAGCTGCGTGCCATCAGGTATTTTCTTAAAGTTAACCGGTTTATGTGCGCATGGTATATGTTATGTGTTGTATGTAGATTTGAATACTGATGTAGTCAGGACAGGTAATACTTGGGGTATGAAGAGTACAGTAAGTGGCTAATCACAACTGGCCACTGTAATTAGGGACTTACTATACTTGACATAAACTGAGTTGTTTCCTTGAATGACCGTGTTGGTGTTTGAATCTTTCAGTGTGTTAGAGAATGGCTGGTGGTAGATCTTCTAGAGCTTCTAGGGGTGGAGGCCGTGATGGCCCTGTTGCTGAACCACGCCCTAAGAGAGGAAGGCCAGAGCTGAGAAAGAGGTTCCTGCAGAACCTGAGACCCCTCATCCAGAAGCTGGGGATGAGAGTGCGAACTTGAGGGCCTCGGTAAAGGAGGCTGTCGTGGAGGAAGTACACCAGGTCATGCAGACGATCTTACCGTCTGTGGTGACCGAAGTCATCAAGGCTGTGAAGGAAGGGGAAAGGAAGGAGAGAAACCGGGCCTCGGGGGAGCAACGGAGCCTGAAACGATTTTCTCCGATAATGAGGAGGAAGAGGAAGAGGAGCCTGTGCGGGAGGTGGCACGAGGCTGTAACTACGGGGTGTTTATGAGATGCAAGCCCCCTACTTTCGACGGTAACGGCAATGCTGCCGCTGCTCACCGATGGGTGAGAGAGATGGAGGCTGTTCTCGACATCAGCGAGTGCCGAGAAGATCAGAAAGTCAAGTTTGCCACCCACTCCTTCGTGGACTCGGCATTATGCTGGTGGGACAACATTGTCCAAGCAGAGGGTAATCGGGCGATCGGGCGAATGAGGTGGCCCGAACTGAAGAAGATGGTGATCGAGGAGTTTTGTCCTCATCGGAAAATGGATAAGGTTGAAAGGGAGTTTCTGCAACTGGAGGCGGGAACCATGACACACCAACAGTACACCACGAAGTTCAACGAGATGGCACGTCTGGTGCCGGATCAAGTGACGCCTCTGTCCCGAAAGATCAAGAGGTATATACAGGGTTTGCCGGCGGATATTCGCAGGCACATGATCGCCGCCCGGCCGAGCACGTTTAGGTCGGCGGTAGACTTGGCGGGAAGATTGTATGATGAAAGAGCGGTGGTGGTGACTGATGGTGGCAGAAAGAGCGGTGGTGAACGAGGCTGGCAGGGGAAGAGGTTTGGTCGGGGTAATGCCTCGACGGGTAATAAGAAGGCACGGGTGGATGATCGCCGTGTGGTCACGTCAGGTGCGGGGTCGAGAAGGTGTGGCAAATGTGGACGGGAGCACAGCGGGGAGTGCAGGTTTGGATCGAACTTGTGCTTCAGGTGTGGAAAGGCGGGGCACATGGCAAAGGACTGTCGTGCGGTCCGATGCTTTAACTGTGGTGAAGAGGGTCACATGCTCAAAGATTGTAAGAAGCCGAGGGCTGAGAGTTCAGGGGCGAAGAGGACGGGAGGTGATGGACCGAGGGCGAGCGCCAGGGCATTCACCATGACACAGGAGGAAGCTAGAACGGACCCTGATGTCGTGTCCGGTAAGTTTCTGGTGAACCAAACTTTAGCTTCTGTGTTATTTGATTCGGGTGCTAGTAAGAGTTTTATTTCTGCTGCTTTCTGTGCTAAGCTGCCTGTTAGTAGTAGATGTGTTGATGCGCCCTTCGATGTAGAAACTGCCATAGGTAAGTCTACCAGGATTTCTGAGATGATAGAGAATTGTGATGTGGAGCTTGAGGGTCATAAGTTTCCTGTTAGACCGTTTGTGATGACCTTAGGTGGTTTTGATTTGGTTCTTGGGATGGATTGGTTAGCGGACTTCGAGGCGAACATTGTGTGTCGCAAGAAGATGATTCGGTTGTCGGCGCCTGACGGTAGTCAGTGACGGTATATGGTGATCGGGTTACTACGATTCCGAAGGTGATCTCGATGGCAGTGGCGGGAAAGTGTATGAGGCGTGGATGTAGTGCCTACTTGGCCTATGTAAAGGATGTGGATACGCCAACACCACAACTAGCTGATGTACCGGTTGTGTGTGACTTTCCAGACGTGTTCCCGGAAGACTTATCAGGAGTGCCACCTGACAGAGAGATCGAGTTTCAGATTGATTTGATACCGGGTGCCCAACCTGTTGCCAAGGCACCGTATCGGTTGGCTCCGACCGAGATGAAAGAATTGATGGAGCAGTTGCAAGAGCTGCTTGATAAGGGGTTCATTAGACCGAGTATCTCTCCTTGGGGTGCTCCGGTCCTGTTCGTAAAGAAGAAGGACGGTAGTATGAGGATGTGCATCGACTACCGCGAGCTGAACAAGTTGACAGTGAAGAACCGATACCCCTTACCGAGGATTGATGATTTGTTTGATCAGCTTCAGGGTGCCAGTTGGTTTTCGAGAATAGATCTTCGATCTGGTTACCATCAGTTGAAGGTGAAGGAGCAGGATATTCCTAAAACAGCTTTCCGTACGCGCTATGGTCACTACGAGTTTCTGGTCATGTCCTTTGGCTTGACCAACGCGCCAGCTGCTTTTATGGATTTGATGAACCGTGTGTGTCGGCCTATGTTGGATAAATCAGTGATCGTGTTTATTGATGATATCCTGATTTACTCGAGGAGCGAAGCAGAGCATGCCGGACACATTCGGGAGGTTCTAGAGACGTTGAGAAGGGAGAAGTTGTATGCAAAATTCTCCAAGTGCGCGTTCTGGTTGCGCGAAGTTCAGTTCTTGGGTCACGTGGTGAATCCTGATGGGATAATGGTGGACCCGGCGAAAGTGGAGGCGGTTATGCAATGGAAGTCACCAAAGACGCCATCCGAAATTCGCAGTTTCTTAGGTTTGGCGGGCTACTACAGAAGATTTATCCAAGACTTCTCTAAGATTGCTTCTCCACTGACTAAGTTGACCCGAAAAGATGTGAAGTTCGTATGGGGTCAAGCTCAAGAGAAGGCGTTTGAAGAACTGAAGGCGAGATTGACTCAAGCTCCTGTTCTGTCGTTACCCGATGGAAGTGAAGATCTGGTAGTTTATTCCGATGCTTCTTACTCGGGATTGGGATGTGTGTTAATGCAGAGGGAAAGGTTATAGCCTATGCATCCCGACAGTTGAAGGTTCATGAGGTCAATTATCCTACTCATGACTTGGAGCTAGCAGCCGTGGTCTTTGCTTTAAAAATTTGGAGGCACTATCTCTACGGGACGAAGTGCACCATATTCACTGACCACAAGAGTCTGAAGTACTTCTTTGAGCAGAAGGATTTGAACATGAGGCAGAGGCGGTGGCTGGAACTTATAAAGGATTATGATTGTGAGATCCACTACCATCCGGGCAAAGCCAACGTGGTGGCTGATGCCCTCAGCCGGAAGGAGAGGCCCGAGCCGATTCGGGTGAAAGCCTATCAGTTGATCATGACCTCTGATGTAATGAAGCAGGTTAAAGAGTTTCAAGATGAGGCACTGAAAGAAGACCATCTTAACTCTGAAAGGATGAGAGGTCTGGTTGGGGAATTGGGTGAAAACACGCTCGGTGTTAGAACCCGATTTGATCGTGTGTGGATTCCTCGTTTTGGGGATTTACGGGGGAAGATAATGGATGAAGCTCACAAGACTCGGTACTCCATTCACCCTGGTGCCACGAAGATGTACCATGATATGAAGAAAGATTATTGGTGGCCGGGTATGAAGCGCGACGTGGTGGAGTATGTGAGTAAGTGCCTCACTTGCTTACAGGTGAAGGCCGAGCATCAAAAGCCGTATGGGAAGATACAACCCTTGGATATACCGGAATGGAAGTGGGAGCACATCACCATGGATTTCATTACCAAGCTACCGCGTACTCCGAAAGGGTACGATGCCATATGGGTGATAGTTGATCGTTTGACAAAGAGTGCTCACTTCCTACCGATCCGCGAGACATATTCATCCGAGAGGTTGGCTGATCTGTTCATTAAGGAGATTGTGACTCGTCATGGTGTACCGGTGTCTATTGTGTCGGATCGTGACACTCGGTTTACATCTAAATTCTGGAAGAAGTTCCACGATGCTATGGGGACGAGGTTACATATCAGCACGGCTTATCATCCCCAGACTGATGGTCAGTCAGAAAGGACCATTCAGACGCTGGAAGACATGCTTCGGGCATGTGTGATCGACTTTGGTGGAAGTTGGGATGACCACCTACCGTTAGCCGAATTCTCATACAACAACAGTTATCATGCCAGCATTGGTATGCCCCCATATGAGATGCTATACGGTAGGAGATGCAGAACGCCCGTTTGTTGGGGTGACATTGGTCAGAAGGAATTGGGAAGCGTCGAGGTTATCGAGGCTACGACTGAGAAGCTTGAAAGGATCAAAGCCTTCATGAAGGCAGCCAAAGACAGACAGAAGTCGTATGCTGATAAACGACGCAGGCCGATTGAGTTCCAGGTGGGTGACCGAGTTATGTTGAAGGTCTCACCTTGGAAGGGTATCATTCGCTTCCGAAAGCGGGGCAAGTTGAGCCCAAGGTATATAGGCCCTTTCCGAATCATTGCTCGAGTAGGAGAGGTGGCCTATAGACTGGAGTTACCAGATGAGTTAAGTGGAATTCACCCGACATTCCATGTATCTCATCTAAGGAAGTGCTTAGCAGATGAAGATATGATTGTTCCATTGGAGGATATCGAAGTAGATGAACGGCTCAATTATGTGGAACAACCAGTGGCAATCATCGACCGAAAGGAGAAAAGGCTAAGGAATAAAGTGGTTCCTCTTGTGCGTGTACAGTGGAAGCACAGGAAGGGATCCGAATCGACGTGGGAGACTGAGGAAGAAATGAGGCAACATTATCCACGTTTGTTCGAAGAATAACAGGTTTCGGGGACGAAACCTATTTAACGGGGGTGGACTTGTAACACCCGGAAATTTATTATTTTGAAGCCGACGAAGAAAGAAAAGAAAATAAAGTCCAAAGTCGAGGGACCAAACTCGCCAACGAAGAAAAGTCGGGAAATGAGGTGGTATTTGTGGGGAGAGGGCAGCCAACCCTCCCCATTTCCCCCACATTTCAGCCACCTTAGAGAAGAGAAGAGAGAAAGAGGAGAAAAAGGAGAAAAAGTGGTGTTTCGGGTGATTCGGGTGTCCAAAGTCGTCGAGTAGCAAGCCAAATCGAAGCCCTTGACGTTGTGCTTGATTGTGTGAGTTCTAGGACCCCACTTTTACTTGTTTTCAACCGATTTTGGGGCTGGAAAGTGTGCAAAACCCGTTTTTAAGTGTGAGTGTGTTTGACCCATTTGGGTGTGATGTGCATGATGTGTTTAGAGTATGATTTCGGACTTGTGTGTGCTTGTATGGTGTCATGGTATGCATTCCTAAGGTCCAGGAGGGTTGATTTAGGCTTAGAATGGGTTTGGATGAGCTTGGAGGCCGAAAATGGCAGATTGGGTTCGGGATGAACTCCATTCTGCATCAGCTAGGGCTAGGCGACCGAATGAAGGCCATACGGCCGAATGAGGGCGATTGGAGGTTCATTCGCACGATTGGGACTCAGTCGCACGACTGGGAGTCCAGTCGCATGAGGGATGTGCGACTGAGGCTTCAGTCGCATAAAGGCTTAGTCGCATGAGTCCATACGCATGAGGTTAGTCGCATAGGTGCCCATTCGTAGTAAACCCATTCGCACAAGGTCCATACGCACGATTGGATGTTCATTCGCATAGATGACCATCCGCATGAGTTCAGTCGCATGATGTTCAGTCGCATGGAGGCCATGCGACTGAAGAGTGTCCATACGCCCGAATAGGGCTGTTACACTCGAAGGAATGTGTAGTTTGACTTCTGGCCTTCGGGGGAAAGGTGCAGATGTAAGTGTTGACGGAAAGTAACCCGTAAGAGCATGTAAGAGGATGATTATGGCCTTAGAGAGCATGTAGGGCATGATGATGATGATGTTGCATGTTTATGCATATTATGAATGTATGATATTGCCCTATATGATGATATGATGAATGTGTATTATATGTTCCTTATTATGATGTATGCTTATCTTTCTTGTGGCTTTACATGTCATGCTAATGAATGAATGAATGAATGAAGTATTATGTAATGTAAAGCGAAAGATAATGAAAGAGGAACATGAAGTAAGAATGCATGCATTAATGAAAGATGAATGAACGAAAGAAAGGCTTGCAAGCATAATTATTGGGGTGAGCGACTTTGTGTTGCAAAAGACTCGGATGAAGTGCAATCGTTTAGATTGCCTATGAGGTGAGCAACCTCGCCGTTGCAAAAGACTCGAGTAAGAGCTATCGTGATGTTGCCTTGGGGTGAGCAACCTTGTTGTTGCAAAAGACTCGGATAGCTTGCTATCGTGATGGGCAATTGGGGTGAGCAACCTTAGGGGTGCAAAAGACTCGGATAGCGAGCAATCATTGAGATTGCCATTGAGGTGAGCGACCATGTTGTCGCAAAAGACTCGGAAGACAGAATGAACGAAAGAATGGAAGATAATGAATGAAATGAAAGATAATAATGAAATTATCTGTGTATACGTATGTTGCATGATCGCATGATAAAGGAATGGTTTTTAATGAAAATAAAGTATGTTTTATTATTAAAACTAGAACTCACTCAGCAACGCTGACTTTTATTGCATTTTCCAGTTGGCAGGTAAATGATTGCTGAGGATGGCATGGCGAAGCTACTCAGCTCTTTTGGGATGGCATCCAATTATATAGCTTTTGTGATGTAATGCAAATATGAATTTTGTAACCGGATAATGATGTATTATTTGGCAAAAGTAATTATAATGAAACGTGATGTCATTTTTGAATGTTTCCGCTGCGATGTTTTTCTTAATGAAATGAAATTGTATGTTTTATGTGCGATGAATGGCCAACTGTAAGCGTCCCGGGAACGGGGCCTTACACTAACGACCCCAGTCCCCCTCTTGCGTGGTGTTCAACAACCTTAATGCCATGCCATGTAGGAGTTAACGCCCCTCAAACATTTATACATATACAAGAGGGCCTAAGCTACATTTTTCTTTGAATGACCTACGTATTGTGGGTTATTAATAAACACGGTAACAAATTGGATTTAAAAATATTTAATACTAGCTTTAGTAAACTCGTGTATTCAGGAGCGGAGGCATGATTTGGCTTATGGGGTCAAGTGACCCCATTAAAACTCTTCTTTTATATGGCATGTATAGGAACACAAACACAAATGACCCCACAATCTTATTGCATGTGACCCCATAAAAAGAGTTTGTGTAAAAAGCTAACCAATCAAAGTGATTGGCTCAGTGGTATTTGTAATATTATTTTCTTTTGTCTGTCAACAAATTTCTCTAGTTCGAGACCATTATTCGGTGTTTAATTTTATAATTTTGTTTTACTTGTTTTAATTGTAGGTATCTGAAAGAAGCCCTCTACGCTCTAACTCCCCCATGTGCTTTTATTTCTTTCTTATATTTTTAAATCTTTAACTTATTAACATAACTTTTTGACTCTCATATAATGTTCCTTTTTAGCATGTCTCCTTCGATGTTGTACCTAACCACTCACATCTCTTTACTTCCTGATAATGCTAACCAACCTAGTAAAAGAGATGATCATAAAGGGGAAATGTTATGTTTGGTTTGGTTCGGTTTGATTTGGTTTGGTTTCTACTCGACACACATTTCTTCTATTACTTTTTTGAGTCTGGTGATAAATTTATTGAACATAGATGGACATTATATTTGGGGAATTGGATGATGGTAGCAAAATTGATTAGATGATAGTTTACATGAGGGAACTAACATAAAAACTAGAATCCTTTATTACGCTAAAGCCGAAAACTAAAAGAAAATTTACTGTGATTTCTTAATCGTTAAATAATATATGAAGTATATTCAAATATAAAAACTCAAATGATACATGCAAATCAAGTAATTTAAACAAAGTAATCTAACAATATGAAAATGAAGTGTTTATACTACTGACCTTCACCAACATCATTGGTGGATAATTTGAGAATAAAATTATAATCACCTTTAAAAAAAACTGAAATATTCTTAAAAGTAATATGAATAAAAAAAATTAATAACCTAAATTAAACTAAGTTGTGATGTTGGTTTCTTAAAAATCCAAGTTGATCCGGCCCGAATTATTGACCCGAAAATTATGGCGTTGGCTTTTTGAAAATTCAATACTGAAAAAGAGTGACCCCATAAGAAAAAAATCCTGGTTCTGTCACTGCGTGTATTTACACGGGTTGAAAAAAATAAAATATTAATATAATAAAATTTATTAAATATAAATAATATTTTAAGATATGATATTATTGAAATTACGTATGATAATGACTATAACTAATAAAACAGTGATATCAACTTTTCAAATTTTTGTTTTTAATTTTTTTTTAAAAATATAAACATTTTGTTTTAAAACAGACCGTATAAATACTTTTAAAAATTTTCTTATTATAACTCCCAAATTAATTATTTTTGGTTTTAAAAAATTCCAATTTTTATAATATTTTGTATTTTTTTAAGAAAATTATGCTTTAGAAAAAATTATTATTTAAAAAAAAAATTTTATTTAGAAATAACATTAATAAATAGATTTTTTAGTTTATTAAATGCAAAATATTGTTAAATAATATTATTACTAATTAAGGTTATTAAATAGGAGAGAGATGCGATAAAATTTTGGTGAATATGATTGTGGTACTGCCACGTGACTTAATTTATTTCCTTAGAAATAACATTAGTAAAAACATCTTTTGCTTAATTTATTAAAAACTATTTTAATTTTTAAAAAATTAAATAATATTATTATAATTAATATGATTATTAAATATGAGAGACAAGCGAGAGAAATTGTTGATGAGCTATATGGTGCTGACATATGTCCTCTTAAATACCTGTTTATTAGAGTATTTAGAATTTAGATTCATAACAAACTCTAAGTTCTTAAGTGGACACTGATAGTATTTGTTGTATACTATTTAATTTTAAGCAACAAGGGTTGAGTGATTTGCAACTAAGACTAGCGGATCGGATTCAACTTAATTGGCGAGCTGAATTGTCCGGTTATGACCAACAGAAAGGGGATGCGTGCAGTGGTGCTTCATAGTGGTGACGAATGGTTTGGTTTCATGGTCGTGATGGGTGTTGTTTAGTGTGTGGACGAACAAAATGAGAGTGGGAGAGTAGAAGAAGAGAAAAGGGTTGGTGGAACGGAGTAAATTACAAAAATGATCAAAATACTCTTGTGTGCAAGGTATGTGAGTCTTTTTTCGTTCAAGGTAGGTGAAATTTAATGTTTAATTCCTAAGGAATGACCAAAATATGGAAGGTATATAAGTCTTTTTTAAACTTAGACTTCAAACCCATTATTTTCGTCAAATCAAATGAATAGTTTGTGATCAACTCTAGAAAAAATAGATTTTAATAATACAAACTATTGACTATTGGCCAATATTAATATCATAGAAATCTGATCAATGTTTTTTAAACTTAGGCTTCGATTTTGTTATTAATAACAATTACAGTCTAACTATTCGTTAACTCCGTTAGTTTTTTATTATGTATTATGTGACGTGACTCGTGAGGTGTCTTATAACATAGTTTCAATTAAAAATATAATTGTTTTTATAAAAGATCATTTTCTATAAGTTTTTTAACGTAACAGTTTTATCGCTTGTTGAGTAGCTTGGTGACAAAAATACACAAAAACTAAATGACATATTTATATTTTTTATTTTAGTTATGTGTATACCAAGTCACATGCCACATCACAAGCCATATCATGTGTCGTGTCGTCTAAACTAAAAGGAAATTAATGAATAGTTAGACTGATATTGTTATTGGTAACAAAATGGAAAGATGAGATTTATACTGGTTAAATTGTTAGTTGGGATTAATATCGACCAATAGTAAATGATTTGAATAATTAAAATTCAATTTTTCTAAGTTATGAAATTAATATAAATTGATTGTTGATCAATAAATATTTTGCTTGTTTTTTAACATGCTAATATTTTTCAAACTAATGTCGGTCGTAATCTCCCTTTGACACAAATATGTATATATTCATGAACTCTTAAGAAGACGAAGTTGATTGTGGTCCGTTGCCGATATAATTTGAAACTTTCCATTGATTTAACAAATTTGTACTTTCTTTTTAGTCTACTTCGCATTTATTGTGAAATTATTTGACATACAACGTGTTACGAACGCCAATAGCTCTCTTTCATATATTTTCTGGTTTTCTCATGTTTTTCACAAGTCTATGCCTCATCATTGGTCGATACAATAGTACGTGCCAGATTTTTAATTAAAAGAGTATGACCTATTTTTTTAACGGTTGAGATTATATATATAAAATAAAGAAACGTATAAAAGAAACTTCCAAAGAAAACAACGAAACTAAGTGTTTTAAAAATTAAAATTACACCATGAACAAAATTAACTCCCAAGTAACAAAAAATCAATTATGGAAAAGAAACACGACCTGAGTTGGGAGGAATGGTGTTGTTAGTGGAGGCAAATACATGTGCTAAAAGCCGGAGCTAGTATGGAGGAATTGTGGGGTTGGAGGTTGTTGGTGACGAGAGGAAGGATGGCGGCAACGGTGATGTTGGCGCCAACGAGTGGAAAGATTGATAGGAGAGAATGGACGATGGTTGTGGACTTGTGGTGTTCTATGGAATTGTAGAGCGGGAGAATGGTGAAGGTGGAGAATTGATAAAACACGGAAACGAATGAGTGATTAAGGGCTTTATGGATTGTCACCCATTCGTGACGGCATGCGGTCCAGAACGGTGTTCACGTAATTCACAGTACATATTAATAAAAGGAATTGATGCTATACAGACATATCGTCGGCATACAGTTAATGTAATTTTTGGTAAATATATTACTTATGTTTTTATAGAGAATAAAGAAAATAACAAAGAAAAAAAATTATCTAATGCGTCGACATGTGTGCCAACATGTCAACCCAAAATTTTCCACAAGGCGGTCTTTTTCAGCCTTCCCACATTACCCAATCGCATTGACTTGTCGTCTCCGTAACCCTTAAACGATGAAAATTATCCCAAACCCTATTCCTTTGACTTGTCATCGTTGTAAACCTAGCTACGCCGAGCATAAAATTTTTTGGCATCTCAATTTGATTCATTGTGATATAACTCTGATACGTATCGACATGCAGAAGTTATTCATCCCTCAAAACACTTTGTCAATATCTTGTCGACCATGAAGATATGTACACTCGTGATCTTGATTTGAGTATCCCTAAGAATCTAATATATGAAAAAACTACAAAACATGTATTGGAAATAATCCATAACCTAGTACATGGAATTGAGTGGGTTAGTGAGTCGGTTGGTTGGAAGGGTCGGTGAATCGATCATTGAGGAATCATTTAATTAAGTATTGTTATATAGTTCCTTCTTTATATTATGGTAGGTAGTTCGTGTTTTCTTTTATGGTATTGTTTTCTCTTACCACCAAACTTTATATACAAAGATGACTTGAAAGACTATTATGTTTATATAGTTTTCGCTCATATCGAATCGTGACAATTAGGGTTCTACACTTGTTTGCAAGTTAATATGAATGGCTTTTCAAATATTCATTGAGTTTTTGTAACACCTGGATATTTTCTTTGAAGCCGACGAAAGAAGAAAAAGAAATAAAGTCCACAGTCGAGGGACCAAACTTGCCAAACGGGAAAAACTTGTATGAGTGGGGGTATAAGAGGGGGGAAGGCAGCCCACACCCTCCCCCACACTCACAATTTTCGGGTATAGAGAGAAAAGAGGAAGAAAAGTGGTCTCAAGCTTGGTTTTTGTGGATTCGAGCGTGAAAGGTGAGGTGTAGCGGGTTGGATCGAAGCTCTACTCGACGGGGTTGTTTGTGTGAGTTCTAGGACCCCTCTTTTACACATTTTCAACTGATTTGGGGCTGGAACACATAGTAAACCCGTTTTTGAAGTGTGTGTTGAACCCGTGTGTATTTGTTTGTGTGTGATTCGAATGGGTTTTGTTTTCGGGCTTGTGTGTGCTTGAATGGTGTTGTGGTATGTGTTTCTAAGGTTTAGGATGGTTGATTTGGTCTTAGAACGAGTTTGGGAGAGCTTGGAGGCCGAAAATGGCAGATTGGGTTCGGGATGAACTGCATTCTGCACCAGTTAGGGCTAGGCGACCGAATGGCATGTGACTGGAGGCCATGTGACCGAAAGGAATGCGACTGAGGTCCATACGCATGCAAGTCGTGCGACTGATGTCCATACGCCTATGTCCATCCGCATTAGGTTCATTCGCACAGGTGTTCATCCTCATTAGGTCCATTCGCATGGGATTCATTCGCATTATGTCCATCTGCATGGGTTCAGTCGCCTGGGGAGGCCATGCGACTGAAGTGTGCCCATATGCCCAAATATGGCTTGTGTACCCGAGGGAACATAGTTTATTTACTGACTTTCGGGGGAAAGTGTAGATGTAAGTTTTGACATGGAAGGTTCCCGGTAGTTCATGTAAGTTGACTTTTGAGAACATAGAGGTTATGTTGGACATGATGATGATGATGTATGATGTTGTATGATTATGCATGATGTATGTTATGTATGTATGATGATGCTCTGTATGATGATGTTGACTGTGTATGTTGAAGTTCCTTATTACTATGTATGATTGTTTTCCCTTGGCTTTACGTGGAATGTTAATGAATGAAATGAAAGTATTATGTAACGTAAAGTGGAAGATAATGAAAGAGGAACATGATGAATGAATGCATGCATTAATGAACGATGGAAAGTAACAAAATTTTTGCAAGCCTTGTATGTCGGGACACGCCCCAATGTAGGGTGTTAGCCCAACGGTGTGTGGGTTAGCTATCCCAGAAGGATGCACATCGGGGTCCTTCTTTGTGATTGATGTAACATCCGACCCATTTTCAAGCTATAAACCCAAACCCAAATCCATTTGAGTCAATATTATAAATCAAATTTATTAGTTAGTTATTTTATTTATTTTTATGTTCAAAAAAACAATAAATGTGTCACTTAGTTAATTTAACTTAAACTCTATAATTTATAAAATAAAATTTAAAAGGTTAACATTTATAAGATTTTAAATATTCAATAAAAATAAATAATCAAATTGCAAAGTTTTTGTGAGTTTATAAAATCTATATTGATTGTATAAAAAAAACTAAGATGATTAAATTAAAATTAGGTTTTAATATATTTAGAGTTTAAATTGTAATGATTCTATTACTTATTTATTTTATTTTATATTTATTTTAAATTCCAATCATAACCCCCTTTTGAAAGATTTATAACTAACCATTAACACCATTCATAACCTCCTCCTAACTTCAACTATAAAAACAAGCTTTAGACCTCACTTTTCATTTGCTCATTCTTCAAAAATCTCACTTACATATTTTTCTTTCATCCATTTGTTTTGATCAATTTCAAGAATTTTATTTTACAAGTAATTTCAAGAAGTTTCTAATACTAAGGTAATATTATATTGCTTTTAAATTATGTATTTATACATTGTTTCAATCATCCTAACATCCAATTGTTCTCATGACTTTATGTTTTTATTTTTATTCTTTCTTCTACTAAATCTCTTTTAATTTTAACCATTATCATTTGATCACTAATATTCTAACATTCACTAACCTTATAACATTCACTATCATTCCTAAATCAAGCTAACAACACGCTAACGTAAACAAAGAATTCCGTTTGCAAACGGACGACTATGCCGCCGCATTCGGTTATTCCACAAGATTATTTCTCTAAATGATGGCTATGCCAAGTCTTTGAATATTTTTATAACTCAAATGAAGTCTAACATACCATATCGACATAATAAATTTGTTCTAACCCGTTTCATGCTTTAACAAATTTAAATGTGCACATAAGTGCCTTACTATAATTCTGGCAGAATATAGTCTGACTTCAACTGACTATAACTTGGTCATAACAAACTAAATTTTAGTAAACTCAGATTCCAATATTAATTTCATCCAATTATCTTTTTAATGATAGTTTATACGTCTTCAAACTCAATCGGACGACTCAACAATAGCCTTCACAAGATAAGTACGCATTTCAGCACCTTCTGTCTTGTGTTGCTGTTTTGACCTATTTACGGATCTTTTCATAAAAACGTTTCTAAACAAAAGTTGTTCGGAAGACTCTGAAATAGTTAACTGTAAATTTTTATAATTTTTTGAAACCGTTTGGTATTTTTAAAACCTATTCAAACACGTACCAAACATTCTGTCCAGAATCTGAAAAATTATGCAACAATTCTTTTTCAATCTAGCTTTCGCCTTTTGGCAATCTCTAAACGTCCTAACGTCTTGTAATGAGTTCCAACCTCAAGTTATTGTTTTTTATCCTTTAGGACATCATACTTGACTCTTGAACATCCAAGTATCCTTATGAACTCTACAACCATCAATATACAATGTGAGTATTCATTGCTATTTTCATATTTTATATTTTAGGGAAATCATGTGATTCAATATTCAATTATTGTTATTCATTGTTATTCGATTTCATTTTAAATTCAATTCAAGACATGCTATGTTATTACTTGCAATTATGTGTTTATAATTAGATAAACTGGATGATACAATCATTAATTCATACAACCACGGTAACAATGATAGATCTATTGGTTTGACAAACTCATCCCATTTGTTTAGTGGCGTGGTGATTGGAACCGAAATCATTCATTCTATAAGGCTTCGTCTGCGGACCGAGTCAAGTCAGTCATTAGGTTTGATTGTGTTGGTTTGTATTTTATGTTACACTATTGCATTATAAGTCTTGACATTGCCATCTGAATTGAATTGTTTACAATCATTTTAATCAATCAATGTATGTATCAAACCTGTGTTTACTCACCGGCTAATTCGTTAGCTGTCTCGTTACTTTTTCACATGATTTCAGGAATGAAGATTAGTGGAATTCTAAATGCACACTTAGTATTTGGACTTAGTCAAAGTTAAAGACAAATTTCATTATGTTATTAATTGATTATAATATATTGATTGATTAGTACTATTCAATGAAAATGACATTTAATATTATTTCAACGTATTTATTACCATGTGCTATAAGCAATCGATTCACATTCGTCCGCCCCGATGATTCCGCCCTCGGTCGGGGTGTGACAATTGACCATTTGTATAGAACCATTGTTGCTTACCTTCGGTACTGTGGCCAGGGTGCTGTGCACCGTGATGGAAGGTCTATGATAGGCTTCGGTCCAGTACCAGCTGACGGAAGGGTATAGCGCATGACAATGGTATACCTGAATTTTTACCTTCGGTACTGCGGCCAGGGTGTTGTGCACCATGATGGAAGGTCTATGATAGGCTTCGGCCCAGTACCAGCTGACGGAAGGGTAAAGTTCATGGTTTTGACGGAAAGAAAAGATGTAATGATGAACGAACGAATGAAAGTAAGAAAGTATGAATGAATGGAAGTTAATGGATGAATGATGAAGATAATAATGATATTATCTATGTGTACGTATGATGTATGATCACATGCAAAAGTAAAGAACGGTTTTAATGAAAGAAAAGTATGTTTTATTATAAAACTAGAACTCACTAAGCAACGCTGACTTTTATGTGTTTCCGGTTGGCAGGTAATGATTACTGAGGATGGTCGGGCGGCTACTCGACTCCTTTTTGGATGACATTCTTTTGTTTAAATGTTTTTGCATTGTAATGCGAACGAACGATATTTTGAAATGAACGATTGTATTAACTTGCAAAAGCATTTACATGGAATTGAAAGGTTATTTTAATGATCCGCTGCGATGTGTTATGAAATACGAATGTAATTATAGGTTTTATGTGCGATATTTACCAGCTGTAAGCATTCCGGGAACGGGGCCTTACAGTTTTGTATTTTGATATGTTTTTATAAAGGAGTTGGGTGACAAGCATTTCAAATAATCTTAATTCTACGGCGTTTCATTTAAAACCGCTTCTAAATTTTATTTTTAAGATGGTTTTTGTCAAAATATGATTTGTATTTGTTCATAGATTAACTTTCCATATATGTGACTAGTTCTTTTTATCTCTTGCATTTAATTATCTCGTTAATTCAACGTTTTAAAAACTAATCTTTCTACTTTAATAAAAGAGTAAATAAGGGGAACACATGATAGTATCATATTCGTTCTCTATTCTATTAAATAATTACATTAACTACTAGTAATAATATTCTAATTATTTTAGATTAAAATTAGCTTTTTGATAAATTAAAAAAAGTCTTTCTATTTATGTTTAATCTAAGAGACATATTTGCATAAAATAATATTTTTTTCCTAAAGACCAAACTTTTATAAAAACTTTAAAATAATTGATGCTTTTAAGATGTAAAATTGTTATAAACAAAAAATATTAAAAGTTATAATAAGAACATTTTATGATATGATATTTTTTTAATAACGATTCCTTTTGAATTAAAATATATACTTTCTTTTGAATAATTTTTTTTTAAAAAAAAGTTAATATTATTATTGTTTTACTTATAGTATTTATTCATATGTAATTTCAATCGTATCTTATTTTAAAATATTATTTTATAATTAATAAATTTATTATATTTAATATTTTATTTATTTAAATTATGTAATATATAAGTTATAAAGCTAGTTGTCTGTATAGAATTTATATTATACTAATTAGCAACTTTAGGTTGCATTGGTGGTTATACTATATGCATTAGAGGTTGTACATGTTTTTTGTTTACTTTTCTATATCTTTTATTTTTTATTTAAATCCAATACTTTTACACTTATAATTTAACCCTTATAACTTTTCACTTTTAACTTTGGTCGCATATTATTTTCTTCTTTTACAAAATTTTTGTATACGTTTTTCTCTAAACTTTGAGAGATAATACGTCATAACGTTCATGCGCGGTTCAACGTTGTTATGCATATTTTTCCCTACTTAACAACCCAGTTGCAATGCCCGGATCCTAGATCGACTTAGCTATTGTTTTTAAAGTTTTACGTTTCACAAACATGGTTCAGTGTTTTAACATCTACTTTCCGTTTGGTTTTATTTTTTTAATACGAGTTTTTCTAGCGTTGACGGTCACTGGTGGTGGTGTGACGTTAATGCTATTTAGCATGATTTTACGCCCCTGCCGCAAAGCGGGGGGCTTATTACTAGTTAAATTACAATTATTAACGTATTAATATTTACAATAGGAATTTTCAATTTTTTAACAACTCTATTACAATTAAACAAACTACGGGCACATTATATCACATACAAAGAACTTATAGGGGGTTATTATGGACATTCAAAAACTACTGGCATTTATCTATCATAGTATTCATTCATAAACCTCAAACACATATCATCAAATACCCTAAACCCTAATCATCTCCAAGAGCCATAATTCACGCCGATCATCTGTTCATCATCTTCAATGGAGTATGTGAAGTATCAACCCGAATACAACCCAGAAACAATAATCAGTTACTGTTCAAATGGCGTTCAATCAGGCAGAAGCAAGAATCAAGATGTTAAAGACTTGATATTAAAGGCGAAGAAACATTTATCTGCAATCGGGTGGTCTTTCTTCTACATCTATAAGCATCAACACCGGCGAGAACTCCGGTATCGATCGCCTGCAGGTAGATTATATTATTCCCTCAGAACAGCTTGTCAATCTCTTGTAGATCAATATGGACGTTACATTCATGTTCTTGAAGAAAAACCTAAAGAATTAGACGTAAAAACGGAGAGAAAAGATTATCTGTTTAGTGATAATCGACCGAAGAAAAAGATTCGAATGGAAGATGTTGAAAGTTCATATTTTGAACTGCAAAAAGAGCAATTTCTTGTGGATGATGACACTGGTATCGTTGAAAACCAACAAATTGAGGGTGTCATGCTTCAAGATGTGAAAAGATTAACGACAACACATTATTCGATGTTTGAAAAATCTAAAGAACCAGTGAAGAAAGTGGAGAAAGGTGATGATTCTTTGAGTGATAATCGTCCCAAGAAACGGATTCGAATGGAAGATGTGGAAAATTCATACTTTCAACAACAAAGGGATCAATCTTTTGTGAAGGGTGAACCTGATATCGATGAAAATGATGGTATTGAGGGTAGAACTAAGGTTAATGATGTTAAAAGATCATTGAAATCTAGCAAGAAAAAGAATGATTTTAAGCCCATGAAGGTTATTCGAAAGGCGGATAAGGGTTCATCTACACGTAGAAGATGCATGCTCTCATTACTAACCGAAAAGAACATCTTGACAAAGGGTTCACGAGTCTTCTATCGCAAGAAAGACGGTCGAATTTTGGCGACAGGGCGAGTTTATGACGAGGGAATACAATGTGATTGTTGTGATCAATTCTTTCTATTGAGTAAATTTGAAGCTCATGCTGGAAGTACATATCATAGACCAGCAGCCAACATATTTCTTGAGGATGGAAGGTCGATTTTCGATTGCCAAAACTCGTTACAACAAGAAAACAATGTGTTAAGTACCATGATCAAATCAACTCAATCGAGTGATAGTGTAACGGGTAACGATGATTTTTGCTCTTTTTGCTATGATGGTGGAGAGTTAGTGTTATGTGATTCTTGCACATCTTCTTTCCATTCAACCTGCATCGGATTGACCCGAATCCCCGATTCAGATTACTGGTTTTGCCCATCATGTTGCTGTAGAATATGTCATGAAGCTAGCAATGATCATGCCCAAATTAAATGTGCACAATGTGACCGAAAATTCCACATTAATTGCGTTAAAAACTTAGGATTTGCAGTATCCAATGCCAATTGTCACAAATGGTTATGTTCAGAGAGTTGTGAACGTATATATGCATCCCTTAAGGCAATCTCAGGTAAAACAATGCCATTAACAGTGGACAACAGCTTAAGTTGGAGGTTACTAAAGGTTGATGAAGGCGAAAACGACACGTATGAATGCACAGAAACTCACAGCAGATTAAACATCGCATTAGACGTGATGCACGAGTCTTTTCAGCCCATAAAGCACCAATGGTCTGAAAACGATCTGCTTGAGGATTTGATCTTTAGTAGGTCTCTTTAGTAGGTCTTCATACCGCTCGAATTTCACGGGCTTTTTCACGGCGGTTTTAGAGAGGGATGATGAGATGATCACGGTGGCTGCATTGCGGATTCACGGTGGTAAAGCGGCAGAGATTCCACTTATTGCAACAAGATTCCGCCACAGGAGATTGGGGATGTGTCGGATATTAATTGATGAGATCGAAAGGAAGATGAGAGAATTGGGGGTCGAGAGGCTCGTATTACCTGCGGTGCCGGAGATGATTAGTACATGGACGGAGTCGTTCGGGTTCAGTTTGATGCCGGAGATTGAAAGGTTGAGTCTTGTTGAGTACAAGTTTCTTAATTTTCCGGGGACTATAATGTGTCATAAGATGTTGAAGTGAATGTGAATAGGTGTTTTTATATAGGTCTAGTTTAATTTGGTTGCTTATTATTACTTGT
Organism: Flaveria ramosissima; assembly: GCA_025215565.1. NCBI lineage: Eukaryota > Viridiplantae > Streptophyta > Magnoliopsida > Asterales > Asteraceae > Flaveria > Flaveria ramosissima. Next base: position 39,330,902 of record CM046046.1, read on the forward strand.
AGAGATACTTGAATCCACTAGTACTTTTTATGGAACGTTTCTTCATATTCGGATTACTTTGTGTTGCTGTAGATATGTCATGAAGCCGGCCAAATCATTAACTCAACAACAGAAGATATCAATGATAAGGGCTAATTAAGTGTGTGCACAATATGAGTGAAAATTCCACATTGATAGTAAAAAAAGTAAAAATGTTGTAAATTCAATAAGACTTTTCATGTATTTAGTTTCTGCTCTTCTTATATTGATGCAATAGATGGCGCCCAAATGACGGGGTGTGACAATTTATATCGAATTGTGAGAACTAATTAGGGTTCTACTTGAATCTTGTTTACAAGTTGATACAATTAAAATCCTTAAGACGATTTGTGTATGTATAGGTTGATATAATGTTTAACCCATACTTTTATTTTCCTATTACTACTATAAAATTATAACTGTTTTTTTTTTCAAAAAAGCAAAAATGCATGTAAAATTTCTGGTAATAAACACTATGTTTAGATTTAGGCATGCAACTTCGGAAACATTCGTACCACAGAGTAATAAAAATCAACAAACTTAATTTATTCAATCATGCTTGTTTTAGAACAGAAAATATTAAGCAACAAGACCGATAGAAACCTTATTAGTGTGACATAATTGGTCACATACATGCACTTATATTATGAGATCCAAACCATGAAACTTTTCTTTGGTAATTTGATCCAACGCCCGACCCATTTCGATCGTGAGATGGTTCCTCCAATCTCTAACTTTTTCTTCCCCAAAGAAAACATGGTTAGGCATGCCTTTACGTAAAATCCCATGTTTATTAACTTTATTTAAGCTCTTAAAACTACATAGATTCACAATCTCTTCCACCATACCTTTGGCCACTTCCTCCTCCGTGAAAGGGTATCCCAAGAACTTTGCAAGGCGCCTCAAACCTTTCATGGTATCCTTTTTCGTGTCCTCATATGTTAAAAACATGATCCTTGTTGGTTGTTCTAGAGCGACCATGTAGTACCCTTTCACATGATCCCAATATGGTCCGTTTGGTATAATGCCTTTAGTAAACATCTCAAAAGCCTCCTTGAGTGTCATTAGATCACGAGATTTCCCTATTAAGTTATTTGCAAAGTGAAACAAAGAGACTAACACGTCTTTAGGGTTTCTACACATGTAAATTATGCGACAACCATAATCAAGAACGGATTTAGGCAATGAAGTGTAGGGTATATGGGTAGAAAAGAGACGTGGTGAGTGTTTATCAGCATAAGTTGGACTAGCTCTCAAGACTTCACACTCAACAAAAGGCAAGCAATTATGCGGGTTAGATGTTTGTAGAAGGTGAGTTGATAGAGGCTTGTTTTTGTACATGTTTCGGTTCACGGTAGCAAAGACAAGGGCTTGGAGCCATGTTGTGCCTAATTTCGTTAGTGTGGCTAAGTAGATATCGGTCGGAAGAGCTTGGATGATGTCTTGCGTAGCCATTACTGTTTCAACCGAGACAACGTTCTTCGACCGGTGCCAAAAGCCTTGATACTTGTATAGGTCTTTAGTCATCCAACCTTTCTGTTTTGGTAAAGTGGTGAATTTATTCTTGTATCTATCAAAGATAAGGTCAAGATTGGACTCTTCACCTTCATAGTCTTCTAAACTAGGTTTAGTCACATATGACATTCATAAAAGGATTGTATGTTATTCAATATACCGTTAGCTAACTATATATAGGAAAAACAATTTCTACATTAAGTTGCATTATGATATCTCGTATCTTTTGAACAATTTAAACAAAGAGATCACAAATCTATAATTTAAAGTATTGTATTTGTAATATCTCAAATTGACCTCACAAATGGGTAACCCATTATATAAGAAAACATGGTCAAGCTGATGATAACGTTTTTATTTATTTTTAAATCTAAAGGATAAATTTGATGTGCTATTATATTTGTTATGTCCTCTTCAAACATATAATGAAAATATGTTCTATAAAACTCATCAATATTAAATATGTATAGAAGAGTGGGGAGGGGAAAACTCATCCTAAAAAATAAAATATAAACATATTTTTGAACATGTTGGGTTACATTCTTAGGAGTTAGGAGTAGTCTTATTTTTCGAACACCGAACAATGTGATTTCGTTAATCTTTTCACATCTTGAAGCATAATAAACTCAATGTGTTTGTTTTCAACTACACGTACCGTTTTCATCATCCACAAGAAATTCCTCTCTTTGCTGTTGAAACTATGAACTTTCAACATCTTCCATTCTAATCTTCTTCTTCGGTCGATTACCACTAAATAATCATCACGTTTCTTTGGTTTTACGTTTAGTCTCTTAGGTTTTTCTTTAATTTTGGGTTCAAATCTCACATGTGACAAAAATAAAAGTGCGTTCTAGGTGGGCTGACGTCTTCTCACCTAATGGAGATGATCGGGTGAGCTCGTGCCCCGTCAGTTATCCAATTAGCCGTAAAAAATAGTCTTGTATTACTCTTGGAGTTGACCGTCAGTAATCCAATTACCGTTAAGAAAAAAAGTAGTTTTGTATTTTAACTCTTGGAGTTAACCATTAGTGATTCAATTATCCTTTAAAAAAGTAGTAGTTTTGTATTTTTTACTGTTGGTTATTGGAATTGTTTTTACACCCTATATGTATAGCTTTAATTTGCGGCTGCTAGACCTACCCTACCTGCCTTAATCATTAATATATCTGATTTTATTAGAACCATTTTTGGTTTGAAGCATTGAAAGTTTCGGACACAATTATAGTTTTTCTTTAGGTCACTGTGAACATGCGAGGAAGTTAGAGGGTTTTCATTGGTTCTGATAAATGTCTCTCTTAAATAGAAACATAAAAGGTGGGCATTAAAAGACAAAAATATCCTTGTGTTGCAAGGTGGGAAGGGGTGATTCGGCTCGGTTTTGGATTGATAATTGGTCTGGTGTAGGTGTGCTTAAAGATGAAAATCCAGTTTTATTCTCTTTTGAATCTTTTAAGGAATGTAAGGTGATGGACCGGGTAAAAATTGTGGGCCAAGCAGGATCATTTGTTTGGCAGTGGAAGGCATTTCCTCTTGGGCGTGTGGCTGCCTATCAACTCACTTGCCTCTTATCCAAAGGTATTCCGTTAGCCCTCTCAAACGATGTGGATCGGTGGGGATGAAGAAATGGGATCGATTTTGCGGTTAAAGTTGTGAGATCGGAGATAGAATCAAAAATGTTGGATCCTGCCTCTTTTGTTTTTCACTGGACAAGATGGGTTCCATTAATGGTTAATGTTTTTGCTTGGAGGGCTGAGATAAACTGTATTGCCTCGAAAGAGGCGCTTATCTCCAAAGGAATCCAGATTCTTCCTTCTTGTGCTTACTGTGGTGCCGAAGTAGAGTCAAGTGATCATATCCTCATTTGATGTAAGGTTGCGAGTGAAATATGGTTGGCGGTGTTTGAATGGTGCAAGGTCCCCAAAGATCTCATCTTCACCGTTAGGGATGTTTTGTCTATCTATAAGTCGTGGCCCTTCGATAAAAAATACAAGGACTCATCTATGCCATATTTTTGTCTACTCTTTGGTGCATTTGGAAGGCTAGGAAAGATCGGATTTTCTTTAATAATTCAAGAGATTATAGAGCGATCCTTGGAGAAGTGAAATTGGTTTCGTTCATTTGGATTAAATCTAGAAGGAAATGTGTTAGCTTAGATTGGGAATCCTAGTGTAATTTCAATTGGAATGTTGTTTCTGTAACTTAGTATCTTGCTAGTTTTATTTAATAAAATCTTGATTGTTAAAAGAAAATTAAAAGACACAAATTTGAGGTTTGGTATGGTGGTTGGGAAAATGACTATTTAATAATTATTTGGTTATGTGGTTCAACTTGTCTAATATGTATATTCGTCGCTTAATTGAGGTGATTAGGGTGTAATCGAGCTGAGACGAGTCCGATCAAGTTCGTATAAGTTTGGGCTCGGTTCGTTTTGGTTTAAGAGGGCTCGAGTTCGAGCTCAGCTCATTTCGAGCTTTATTTTTTGAGCTCAAGCTTGGCTCGTCAAGTAATTTTCAAGCTCGAGCTCGACTTGGGTTTGACTCGTTTATTATTTAGTTATTATTTTTAATATTTTAACGTTTAATTTTATATATTTTTTATAAACAAAATTATGCATACTATATTTTTTATATATTTATATAAAAATATTTATAAATATATATAATAAATCAAATACTACTACAAAAATGGGCAAAACCAACCAAAAATTTACGACCGCAAAAAATAGTCGCAAAATTAGCGACGGTATAGCGACCGATATCATATAGTCGCAAGATTAGTGACCGAAAAAAATCAGTCGCAGAAATAGCGACCATAACAAAATTGGTCGCAATATTTCCGACCGGTTTTGTTTGGTCACAAAATGGTGGCATATATAGCGACCGAAATTGCTTCAGTCGCAAACACGGTTCCTATTTTTAGATAATAGTAATAAAAATAAAATGGAAACCAATGTTATCGTAAAATCCGTCATAAATATAGCGACGAAAACTATTTTGGTCGCAAATACAGTTTCGAGTATTAAAAAAACAAAATAATAATTGTATTGGTCACTAAGACCAACAAAAATGGTCGCAAAATTAGAGTTTGTATAGCGACCGAAATAATATAGCCGCAAAATTAGCGATAGAAACAAAATCAGTCGCAAATATAGTGACCATTACAAAGTTGGTAGCAAAATGCCTTACTGACCTCATTTTTATCACAAAACGGTGGCAAATATAGCGACTAGTATTGCTTCGGTCGCGAATACGGTTGCTAATGTTATATAATTATAGAAATAAGCAAATAGAAACGGATTTGATCGCAAAAGTTGTCCCGAACATTGCTACGAAAAGTATTTCAGTCGCAAATTACAATTACTAGTTGGAAAAAAAAAACAAAATAAAAATAAAAATAAAAATTATATTGCTCGCTAACATGGTTGCAAATATAGCTACCAAAATTGTTTTGGTCGCAAGACGTTAAAGTCATAAAATATTGAATATAATTTAAAGCAATTGCAAAAACTGTTAGTACTAAAGCAATTTTAATTGTTTTGATAACTATTACTATAGCTGATTTTTGAAAGCAATAACATTAAAATTTATCAGTTGCAAAAAGGTGATAAATATAATAACCAAAATTTGTAGGCGCAAACCGACCTAGTGAAAATGAGCAGGTAGCAAATACGTCACAAACATAGCAATTGAAATAAATAGTCATACACCTAGCTAGCAGAAATAATTCAGTCACAAAACCAATTGAAAATTATACGCAAACTAAATTAATAGAGTATGAAAATAGATTAAGGCTATAAAAATGATTGAAAAATTGGTCCTACTTTTATGTCTACGGAAAAAGTTACACTTGCAATGAGTTATACCTAGGAGGCTATGCTTATTAGGGTCAAATATTGTTAATTAGTGTCAAATAAAGACAATTAAAGACAATTAAGGTCAATTAATTATAGACGGGTCAACATTAGTCTACAGTAGGGCATTGATAGTCAATTTGGGTCAATCTTGATCAAATATGAGCAATTACAACCAACATTGATCAATTATCTACAATCAGAGCTAGTTAATGTCAATATTATTTAATAATGGTTAATACCAATCTTTTAAAGGTAACTAAAGTCAAATAGGGATAATTAGGAGCTATTAGGGTCAACAGTGATCAATGACTGCCGCTTATAATCAATTAGATGTGATTAGTGCAAACATCAGGCGTAAATAATCAATGACGCTCAACATAACTCATTTGTGGCTATTGGGATCACTTAGTTTTAATTGGAAGGAATTAGCGTTAGTTAGTGTCAATATTGGTAAATTAGTTTAACACCGGTCAGTTAGGACGTGTGGGGTTAATCATTGTTGCTAGTATCGATTAGGTCCATATTAGTCAATTAGGGTTGATTATGTTTAAGGTTATTGGGGTAAATGATAGTTAATTAATATATTGATAGCTTAAATAATACCATTCATGGTTAGCTAGGATTATTGATGTTTGTTGGGCACATTGATGTTCATTTAAGGGGGTTAATGATTAATTAGAGTTATTTTTTTAACAGTTTCTATATATTCTATAACGTCTGATCCACAACAAAATAAACTGCACCAAACTGCAATAGGAATGAATTGAACTTTAAGCTCAATGGAAGCTTGTTTTGACCATTTAGACTATTCCTATTCACAACTCAACTCAACTCAACTCAACCCAACCCAACCAAATTATTTATTAAATACTAATTTCTCTTCTTTTCACATGTCCAACCCAACCAATTCTATTTTTTTCACTCTCGTTAACAACACAACCAACCAATTAATCAAATGGTCATGATTTCTTTTTATTATATATTTTATTTAGAAATAACAGAAAATGGATTATAGATAAAAAATAGATAGATTAAAATATAATATATTATGTTCTATGCGTAACTAAATCCATTATATGATTTTTTTCACCACTAGCAGTTTGATAAATTAATTAAAAAGCATTAGTCAGCATCAAGATCTTTAAATTGCCACCAACTTTTGTAACTTTAAGTGTTATGTGATGTGACAAGTCATTAAAAGAAAATAATAAAAAAACAAAATAGGATTTACTCTCTTCTCAAGAGTCAAGACTGACTAGAGTGAAACGATGGCCAACATATGCATTTTTATTTTTCTTTAACCCTAACTTCTTTCCTCTATCCTAGCAAGTCAGCAACAACATACCGGATTAAATGGAGAAATTCCAATCCCCCGTTCCCCCACGTTTTGATCGGTTAGTTTATCACTTCATTAGAAACATTCACGATTCATTCTTTACTCTCTGTTTTGTTTGCAAGCACCTATTCCGATTGAGTAGCATTCATCAATCCAGGTACTAATTCCGACCCCCGGCTCTTTGTATGTGTTTCGTATTTATCGATCCATGTTATGAATGTAGAGAATCTATGTTTTACCTTGTTCTGTCATACTCTTCGCTTTTGTTTCAGTAGGTACTAGTGTTTAAACCACATAATCTTCTGGTCGTTTAATTGTTTTTTAATGTGGGTGTTATTCTAAAGTTCATTACATCACTTAGTGACTTGCATCGAGAGTCAATTAGATTCATAATTCATGATTCATGAAATTAGTACATCGGTCCTTCCTATGCTTACCATAACACATCAAAGAAACTTTGAAAGTGTGTACAACAATTATGGATTAAGAGAAATAGCACATAAAAATAACAACGATGAACTCACAATCTACTAAGTCAAGAGGCAGTTAATGTTTATGATTTAAAATATGTTCGGAAGTCATAGGAATCAGTTGTAATTAATGCATAATATAGTTAATAGATACATTACAAATATTCATGTACCTATTATTATACTAGTGGACAATGTGCTTAAATTGTCTCTTTTCCAAATTTATTACTCAACAGACTTCAAATCAAATAAATTCCAATGAACCTATTTGAGTAGTCTCACAACTAAAAATTAATACTTTATACTGTTTTTAATTATCATTTCTAAGTGTTTGGATAACAACTAAAGTAATGGGAGCCTTTCTGAAAATATTTTAGTAGGATAAAAGTATGAAAACCTTCAACCCCATTGAACCGGAATGGCCACCATCAAAGTGAATCCCAATTGAATTAAAGAAAAATAGGATACAATTGGGACATGTCTAAGAGACTTAACATAAGGAGTTCTAAATTGACTATAATGCTAAATCCCTCAAAGGCTACATTCAGTATGATTTTGGTAGGAAATTCATTTATATACTTTATTTTATTCATGTTTGTTATTACCTACTGCCTGCCTTCTCGTAACACTTTTAATTTATTTAGGACGACTTTGATTTTTGGGCTTACATAGAATTTATTGAGAATGGCATGGTTTACTGATCGACAATGGATGTATAAAAAAACAAACAATGATGGATTTGCTAATATGGAGTATTGTGCAAATGTAAATTTCTTTTTGGATTTTGCCTATTCTAATGAAACAGTTGTTGATATAAGGGTAACAAAGCATGGTAGGACAATATATGACATCAAATGTCCATGTTTCAAATGCCAAAATGTCTTTTATTGTAGTAGAGAAACTGTTCATAAACACTTACTTAAGAATGGTTTCATGGATAATTATACAACATGACATGCACATGGTGAAACTTCTATCCATGAAGCAGGAGAATCTTCTACTACAATGGAAGTTGATGATGATGATGATGGTTATAGACGCATGGTGTTGGATAGCATGCATCCATTTGATTATAACCCAACACAACATTCAAATCGAGAGTCAAGTACATTGGAAGGAGATGTACCGAATCCTGAAGCAAAAGGATTCTATGACATGTTAAAAGCCGCCGATGAACTTTTGTGGGAGGGGAAGAAAGGCACAGATTGTTCAAAGTTAGAAGCTGCTACAAGTTTTCTAAATTGGAAATCATTGTTTAATGTTTCTACTGCATGTTACAATCATAATATTTCCATATTTAAAGCATTGTTGCCTAAAGAGAATAAACTTCCAGAAATCTTTTATGATACCAAAAAAAGTTTAGAGAAGCTTAGTCTTCCTAAAGAACGTATTGATGTTTGCAAAAACCATTGCATGTTATTCTATAAGCAAGACAAGATACTAACGCAATGTAAACATTGTGGGGAATCTCGTTACAAAAGTGACCAAAATAAGGTATCTAATTTGGTTATGACGTACATGCCGATTGGTCCTAGACTTAAGAAGTTATACATGTCTATAAAGACGGCTAAAGATATGACTTGGCACCATGACCACAAAACAAAGGACGGAAGCATGGCACATCCAAGCGATGGTAAAGCTTGGAAGCATTTTGACTCAGAGAATCCCAATTTTGCAAATGAGATCCGGAATGTTCGACTTGGGTTATGCACCGATGGATTTAATCCAAATAACTCAAACTCAAATCCTTACTCACTATGGTCGGTCTTTCTAACCATTTATAATTTACCTCCTTGGTTGAGCTTGAAAGATTCATTTGTTAAACTAAGTTTACTTATTCCTGGAAGAAAGAGCCCGGGTCAAAATGTGGATGTGTTTCTAAGACCGTTGAGACGAGTTGAAACAATTATACGAGGAAGGTATAGAAGTTTATGATGCTTATCGTAAAGAAAATTTTATGATGAAGGCGATCCTTTTGTGGACGGTTAGTGATTTCCCTGCCTATGCAATGTTGTCTGGCTGGAGCATGCATGGACACTTAGCTTGCCCATATTGTATGGGAGACACGAAATCCTTTCAGTTACATGCCGGAGGCAAACCATGTTGGTTTGATTGCCATCGAAGATTTTTACCTCCATCACACCCTTTTCGTCGTGACAAAAATGGATTTCGAGCTAATAAATCTATACCGTCATCATTAGGACCTCCATCTGAGTTAACAGGTTGGCAAATATACAAACAAGTGTATAGCCTTCCGACTGTTTATGAAGGTGAGTTATATAACCCAAGGAATAAAGATCCAGCTTTTGGTAAAACCCATAACTGGGTGAAGAGAAGTATTTTCTAGGAGCTTGAATATTGGCCCTCGTTGTTAATCTGACACAACCTTGATGTAATGCATATTGAGAAAAATGTTTTTGAGAATCTATTTCATACAATAATGGATACTCCCAAAACAAAAGATAATATCAAGGCAAGGATGGACGTAAAAGAGTACTGCAATCGACCATCATTACATACTTGGATGAGAAACAATAATAAATATATGAAACCAAAAGCATCATACACCTTAACCAAAAATGAGGTAAATGAAGTACGTAAATGGTTGAAAAAAGTAAAATTTCCAGATGGATATGCTTCGAACATTAGAGGATGTGTTAATGTTAAAGATGGTACTTTTTACAGCTTTAAAAGTCATGACTGTCATGTCTTTATGCAACGTTTGCTGCCTATTATCTTAAGAGGGATGCTTTCAAAACAAATATTTGAACCAATAATAGAGCTTTGCACATTCTTTCGTGTAATATGCTCAAAGGTTTTACACGTTGAAGATTTACAAAACTTGCAAAAAAGTATTGTTGTAACTATTTGTAAGTTAGAGAAAATCTTCCCACCTGGATTTTTTGACTCCATGGAACACCTTGTCATACATTTAACCAATGAAGCTATTCTTGGTGGCCCTGTGCAATTCAGGTGGATGTATGTGTATGAGAGGTAATACTTTTAACTTAACAAATTATTTGTTTAACATTTAGAATATTATATAATATCTAACACTATTTAGTTGTATTTTAGGAAGCTAGGTCGATTGAAAAGGACGATTAAAAATAAAGCAAGAGTTGAAGGATCAATTGTTGAGTCATATCTTGTAGATGAACTTTCTAACTATTGCTCCTTGTATATTGACCCGCCACTTAAGACAGGGTTAAATCGTGAGCCTCACAATTTTCCCCCTAACATTCCTTATTCTTCAAGTATCGATTCTCGGTTAAGTATATTTAAGCATCCATCTCGAAGATTATTTGGTGGAAAGACTATCATTCTTACGGATGAAGACAGACATAAAGCTCATACTTATATATTGCTTAATTGTCAAGAGCTCCATGATTCTGTTTGTTTATTTGATGAAGAATTGAGAGCTTTGTTCCCCAGCTATGACCAAGCAACAATTGACAAAAAGAAAGATAAGGAATTTGCTCGGTTGTTGCGAATTTATGTAAGCTTAACACTAGAAAAAGTTTACATCCTAATAATGTAGTTTCATTGTAAACTTGAAGATGAAGATACCGACTAGTTAGTTTTTTGAACTTATAAAGTTATATACAAGTTCGTTAGTCTTTTTCGAATATTGTTTGCATATATATATAACTCCTTTATTGTTAATAATTTAGTTTATAATAGTTTTTCTAAATATTAATGATTTTTTTGTTATAGGTTTCATGGCACGCATTTCAACGGGAGGCGATAGAGGCAGGGGTCAAGGTGGTGGTCATGCTAGTTACAACCCACACACAATTGGACAATCACATTCAGATGCATATGAGGTAGTATCCCAGTATGAGAGCAGTGATGATGATGAGCCAAATGTTGGCCGGCGTGGACCTGTTGCGCCTACGCCACTCCCGGAGCCAAGAAACCGCGAGTGGATTTGGATTATGCATGGCCAGTAAGTACACACACATACACATAAGATTGCATTACTTGTTGCAAACGACTATATAATAAGATGTTTAACTTTTGACTAAGGCATCTGCAGCCTTGGTAAAAACGAAAAAAACCCATTATTATTGTTACAATCATATCTAGCAAATAGCTGACAAACTATTGATTTTAAATTATAGGTTCACGTTTGGAATATGTGCTTTTGACTTTAAGCCAAATTTGACTTGGTATTAACAATGACACTTGTTAGAGATGTATTAAATAGATAGTTTTCTGATTTGAGATTACAATTGAGATTATATAATGTTAATACATATTTTATTAGTAGATTAAGTAACAATGTGGGACTACTTAAAGCACATAAGATTAGGACCAATAGCTTCAAGACACGCCAAGAACTTCAAGACACGTTGACTGTTTGAGCCACTTTTTAGTGATTCCTAATCTTTTGCACACACAGTTTTCAAACCCACTGAGATATAATATTCACTTTACCAAATCTACCCCTGAAATTCTTAGACATGTCTCCTTTCATGCCTTTTTAGTTTGTCTTTTGTATCTTATTTATAATTTTTTCTATTGAAATATTAAATCATATCCATAGTTTTAGTGGAAAATCACGTTTATAGCCATGGTATACAACCATACACGTCCCTTATATTGTTTCTGATACTTTTAGACAGCACGAATACTATCTGTTTTGTTTTTATTTTGAGGTTCTTTTTAATTTAGTTATTTGTTGTAAGTTTTATCCCCTGCTAATCAAACTTTTTTATGCTTTTGAAATAGAATTATTCTCATTTCTTCACTTTTATGTAATAGCATTTATGCTTAGATTAAATTTATGTGCTTAAATATGTGCATAACTAAGTCTTTAACTGCCTTGATCTCTTTGAGAGAAATTAATTATGTGATACTGTAATAAATCTCATTTAGAAAATAATTATGTGATACTTCATTATAAATAAAGGAAAAGCGGTTTATACGTGATCAACTAAAATGACTCATTGATATTGTATTTTCTTTATATGTACATACAAGTAATTTTTAATGCGTCTCATTTTGATAGATTTAGTAATCAAGAAGATGCTACCCAGACCATTGGAGAAATTTTGCAAGCTATGTTGTCCCACCCATGGAAGGGTTGGAAGGATGTCTCTAAGGAGGATGGTGATCGGATGTTTGAGCGTTTCAAAGTTTGCACTTACAAAATTTATATCTGACATTATCAACAACTTAGTAAACTGTTTAGATATTACTAAAGAGTGATTTTTTGTAGGGATACTATCAGTGGGAAAGTGAATGGGATAACCAAGTTCGATCATGCTAGGAGAAATTTATAAAGAGAAAATTTAAGGATTTATTGAATAGGGCTCGGGAAAACGCTAAGGCTGCTGCGTGTAAAGCAGGGGTAGAAGTTGGAGATGATTTGTCTAAGATTATACCATATAAGCCACGATGGATGAGGTCTGAGATGTGGGAACCCCTAGTTCATAGCTCGAATACACCCGAGTGGAAAGAAAAGTCATCTAGGAACACCATTAATAGAGGGAAATCGACGAGCAAACATACTCTTGGCGCTTAAACCTATGTTACGCTTAAAGTAAAAGCGGTAAGGGACGTTTGTATGTCTTTTATTTAGTGAACGTAGCATGTGAGTTTTAACTTTTAATATGATTTTTGTAGGATAAAATACTTGGACGTTCGGCCACAATAGATGAAATTTGGATGCAATCACATGGGAAGAAAGGGACAAGGCCACTAGATAAAGTGTTGAATTGCGGAGGAAGTGAGTGTTCAAAAGAGGTTGCCGATTCGGACGAGACAGATCTACAAAACAATGTGGAATGGGTTGACTCAAGAGCAGAGGAATCTTTTGTAAGTTTATTTTCTTATAAAATATACGTAATTCCTAGTTAGTTATTAATGTTATAACTATAATGATTTATGTTTTTCTTATATATCATAGAGATTATATCAAGAATATATCAAAGAGAAGTATGGAGATGAGGCTGGTAAATGACCATTATTTGATCCAGATACATTGGTACAAGGGGGCAAGAAAAAAGGCAAATTGTTTGATATTAGTGATCCACATGTCTTGATGGCGGGCACAACATCAACATCGGGTACTAGTACTTCATATCGACCTGCAAGAAATGAAGAGGTATGTTTAATTTATTTTAATCAAAATTTTAGATTATGATTTAATTGGTCAAAAGGCTATAGAGATTCATATATAATTGCAGTTCCTATTTTATCAATGAGTCAAAAAAAATATACTAGAACTCATTTATGATATAATGGGTCACTTTGTGTTTTTTATTTCAAGGTTTATAAATAAATGTGTGAATGTGTGGGTAGCATTAATAAAACTGCCAGAAGCTCATTTATAGCATAATGACCGAAAATTAGAACAAAAATTTAGTTGAATCTCATTTATATAGAATCATTTTATAGTTCTATGCAAGGACGGGTGTAGTGTATTATTAGGTGGGGGTGGCTAGGCCCCCACTCAAGTACGAAATAAGTACTATTAATTAAACTTTAAATACCACATTGTTATTATTTACTGTTTGATATTATATTTAATAAATTTTCTTATTCATTATTTTTTATGTAATACTATGAATAATGTTTTAGCACCCATGAATAATGTTTTTTTAATACTATGTTTTATGACTTACAGGTGAAACGGTTGAATGAGAAAATAGAACAACTGCAACAAGAGAAAGAAACCGAAAGACTAGAGAAAGAAAAAGAAAAGGCAGAAAAACTAGCAATGATGGAGCAAATCGAGGAAAATCGAATGGCAAACAACGAAATGAAACAGCAAATTGAATTCTTGTTGAAGAACATACCAAAATCATAAAGTAGTTAAGCATGTGATTTTTTATACATTTTCAATGTTTGTTTTCGTGCTTAGCTTTGAATCTTTCTTATATTATGTTTCTTAGCTTTGGATACTTTGATCATATTTGATGTAAAAATATTTGGATAGTTTTATGAATTGTTTTTTTTTTTTGTGAAATTAAAATTTTGAATTTGGGTATAATTAGTGAAAAGCTAGAACAATTTTTATTATACATACTTTTACAACCGGAATATCAATCACATATCTTGTCGAAATATTGAAATTGGTCGCTAATATTTTGGTGGCATAATCAGTCGCAAATATGTTCGGTCGCAACTTTAGTCACTAAACGTTCATCCACATATTTGGTCACAAAATGGTTTGGTCGCAAGGAGTTTCGGTCACAGTTCTAGTCACTAATAGTTTAGTCACTAAATCCGTCGTTAAATAGTTCGGTCACAATTATGGTAAGAATCTCAGTCACTAAAATTTTGGTTGCAAAGTTGGTCGCAAGAAGGATTTAGTCGCAAAATAGGTTGCTAAATTTGCGATAGAATATCTGGTCACAAAAATGGTCGCAACAAAATTTTGGTCGCAAAAATTAGTCGCAAAAGGATTTACCGACCAGGCTTTAACCAACCAGCAAAAGTGGTCGCAAAATTATGCATACTATATTTTTTATATTTTGTTATTATTTTTAATATTTTAAGGTTTAATTTTATATATTTTTAAATACAAAATTATGCATACTATATTTTTATATATTTATATAAAAATATTTATATAAATATATATAATAAATCAAATAAAAATATATAAGTAAAAAGCTCGTTTATGCTCTCGAGCCGGCTCGAGCTCGATATGTAAATCTCAAGCTCGTGCTTGATAAAGCTCGACTCGTTTCGAGCTTTTTATCGATCAGATCTTAAGTAGCTAGAGAGTAGCTTGGTTCTTTTGCACCCTATGTGAGATGATTATGTTATTTTCCTTGAAACAGGTTGGAGTCGAAGCAGTCAAAGTCAAGTCTTAGGAAGTTTGGCTAGAAATGCAAGTTTTTAGAAAGTCAACGGATGTAGCGGGTTAAAGTCTATTCATATAAAAAGGAACCTATTTTACTCATTATATTGAGAGACGTTGTCCCACGTATCATTTCTTATTTTTGTTCTTATAATCACATTAAAACCGGTAATTTTTTTTCTTTTTTCCAATTATTATTACATTTTTTCTCTCATTCATTAACAAGCATTTTCAAAAATATTAAAAACATTTATAAGGATTGAATAATGTTTATAAAAAAATTCGATGTTATAATGATAAATAATTGAAACTTTAAATGATATATCAAGGACATTTTAGTATTAACTACATTTTTAAGTTCCATGTTTTTTTTAAATGCTCATAACTTATAACATTATTTTATTAAAAAAATTACACCATAAAAACAAATAGTTTTTAATCTTTAAAACACCTATAATATTGATGCATAAAAAACGAATTTTTTTCACGTTATTTCACCTCATTGTGTAATATTCGTCAGCTAATTGTGTAATATTAGGTCATTGTGTAATATTCTTCACGTAATTGTGTAATATTTATCATATCATTATGTCTAATGTTGACCATTTTGTTATGTATAGTGTTTTTTTAAAAAAGAATAATTTTCAAATAATACAATCTAAAAATATAATTTTTTATGTTATTGTGTAAACTTGATCAGATTATTGTGTAATTCTTATTAATCAGCTCATTGTGTCTATTGCTAATTTTCGAATCTAGTGTTGGTCATTGTGTTACCCATTATGTCTAATGTTAACTATTGTGTTATGTATTGTGTTTTTTTTTAATTGATTAATTTCAAATAACATAATGTATAGTCGTTTCATTCACAATGTTGAATGTAACTCTTTGTCAAAGACAACTTAACTACCCCAAATCTTTTCTATCTACAATCTTTCAACCTGCACTAGTCATTTGTTATGGTTTATCTTCAGATAATGCTTTGTATAAGTCATTTTGATAAAGATCCTTGATTTGCATCTTTTAAAACCCAAAATCACTACCATCAAATTTCTCAAACTTCCAACCACTACAATAATAAAGGCCTATGGCAACGACAATATATTGCCGCTATAGGTCACCTATCATGACAACATGTCGTCGCCGTAGAGTTTCCTGGATTTTTTACTATACTAGACCTATTCCGACGACAAGTTGTCACCTTAGGTTGACTCTATCGCGACAACAAAATATCATCGGTAACAACGGTTGTCATAGATTTATTTTTTCAAATATTGATTTTTTACTTATTTTGTATACCTTGTGGTGACGCCATAAGGTTAAAACATGTCTTTTTTGCTATGAGGGAAAAACCCCTGTATTTATGAAACATCTCTGGCGAGGTCACGTTGTCAGCATATGTTGGAAAATAATAATAATAATAATAATAATAATAATAATAATAATAATAATAATAATAATAATAATAATAATAATAATAATAATAATAATAATAGTAATAATAATAATAATAATAATAATAATAACAATAATAATAATAATAATAATAATAATAATAATAATTATTATTATTATTATTATTATTATTATTATTATTATTATTATTATTACTATTACTATTATTTTATTAAAAATAATAATAATTATTATTATTATTAATTATTTATTTTTATTAATATTATATTAACTCTAATTATCATAAGTAACCATCATATTATAATATATATTATATTTATTAATTATAATTATAAACATATAGTGTAAAATTAGAGTCAGATATGTTTGATTGTGATATTTTGGCGTCGATTACACACGTTTAGGTTAACTATTATCCTATTCTGATGATTGGTGTTGAATAACATGCGTTGATAGTAAATTACGAAAAAACTACGCTTATTAAGGTTAAGTTAGTTTGTTTGTTCTTAATCATCATCTGTGGCTGCTAAGCCTATCACGACGACATGTAGTCGCGGTAGTCTATGCCGACGACATTTAGTATCTACGGTGACAACTTTTGTTGTCGAGGTAGGTCTTAATTCTTGTAGTGAACTTATTATCCTCTATCATGGTAACAAATTAGTTATTAAATAAATACAAAATTAAGAAGAACGAAACTAGCTGTACATCACCCAAGACCTTCAACACAAACTTTTTGGCCTGCAATAGTAGATTTGTCACCTAGTCAAGAAAATTTTAGCGTATAAAATATTTTTCACAATTATTTTCTATCAAAAAAATAGTTAGACCAGCGCAAACACATGAAGTTGATAAGAACATGAGCAGATATCAACTGATAGCAAATCACCAACCAAGCAAGAACTCATACAATTATAAATCAAAGGAAGAGAACAAGGACACAAGATTTAGCGGTAGTTCGATATAATTTGACATATGTTCACTTTGCTGCAACTAGGTTTTAATATTTTTAGGTGCTCAAAGGAATAAGAAAAGGCTCTAAACCTCTTTATAACAACAAAGTTTGGGCTACAAACTTTCCACACAAGCAAATCTCACTAGTAATTAGGCCAAAAGTCTCCACATATCTCAATACTTTCTTATCTGAACTTAAAAGCTTTAAGACATTATGTATAGACTTTAATTTTAAAAATGTAGATAGATATAACGAAATGGATAGATAATTCTTGAAAAACAACTTAAATTGTTTGGCAAATAAACTGTGAAAGGTTTATAATGTAGCTGCAACTCACCGCCATGATCGATAAGCCCATAATGGTCAGTTTTGATTATTCTTTTTCTTTTTTACTAATTGCTTTATACATTCTTATAATGAATGATTAAATTAAAATAATATGTAGAATGTTAGAAAAACATTTACCAACTACGGGCATACCTGTAGACGTTAGAACTGTTCATTTACTCCATTTAAAGATTGATGTGAATTTGCATTATATTTTGACACTTGTGTGTTATGAGCATCACATGTCTCCTTTAAGGTCACTTGTTAGTGTTAAAATTGTTTAAACTTAATATAATACGAAATAATAAAGAAATTACAACAATTATGGGAACATGAGTAGCACATACTTGACGTGAGGAACAAACTTCACTCATAGTGACAACATACCAAGCAATTTTACTCATTAAAGAAAAGGAAACAACTTCACTTATTATGAAAACTAAACAAACAACTTCACTCATTAGAAAACGAAATAAACAACTTTACTCATGATATAACTAGAACAAACAACTTCACTCATAAAGAAAACAAGCCAATTTATTTTAGTAGATATGGTTATAATACTAAATCTGGACGGGAGAAGGGTGCATCCATTCTTCACGACAATCAACCTTACACCATGGTTAGAAGGAGATATTCAAACCATGGAATTTTTCTTGAGTGATTTCATCCAAAATATGACTCATTTCATCAGTTAAATAGTTCTTCCAATCACCAACTTTGCCTTCCCTAAAAAAATGCACGTTATTAGGCAAATCCTCACTTAATTTCCCATCTTTATCGACCGCACTTAAATTTTTAAAACTACAGAGATTTACAATTCCTTCCACCACACCTTGGGTATCTTCCTCCGCTGTGAAGGGGTAGCCCAAGAACTTTGCAAGTCGTTTCACATTGTTCATGGTATCTATTTTCATATCCTCATACGTTAAGAATAAAATATTTTTCTGGGGTTCTAAACTGACCTTATGGTAACATTTCACATGGTCCCAGTAAGGTCCAGTTAGCATGATACCTTTAGTAAACAATTCAAATGCCTCTTCGAATGTTAATTGACCACGTGATTTTCCTCTCAATTTATTTGTGAAATGAAACACAGAGACCAAAACATCTTTAGGGTTTCTACATAAGAAAACTAGACGACAACCAAAATCAATAATAGACCGAGGCAATGAAGTGTAGGGAATATGGGTAGAAAAGAGACGTGGCGATTCTCCATCTACATAAGTAGGAGTGTTTCTTAAAATTTCATTTTCAATGAAGGGTAAACAAGCATGGGGGTTAGACATGCGTAGTGGGTGACTAGAAATATCATTAACTTTATACTTGTTTCTATTCACCAAAGCAAAAACGAGTGCCTTGAGCCATGTTGTACCACATTTTGGTGGTGTGGCCAAGTAGATGTCGGTTGGATAAGCTTTAAAAGTGTCTTGTAAGGCCATTACAATTTCAACTGACATTCTATTCCTCGAGGGATACCAAAAGCCTTCGTACATGTATTCGTTTTCAGTTACCCAACCTTTCTCTTTTGGAAGTGATGCAACCTTATCTTTGTATCTCTCAAAAATAAGTGCCATGTTTGCCCGCTCTTCATCTTCATCATTATGTTTAGTTGTAAAAGAAGGAAGGGAGAGAGCATGAGAAGCTAGAGGGATTGCCATTTGAATGTTGTTTTGTTGCATGGATTTAAAATGAATGTTTCTTATTTATAGAACAAAATAATTTTCTTTATTTTAAATTTTAGAATTATTGATGACGTACCTATACTTTAAAGAAATACAAAAATCTTGTGAACTTCAAGGGAAAGACTATATGCAGCTTAAATGTCATGTCATTAAATTATGAACCAAGAAATCTCAAATTTAGTAGAAGTAAATAATTTACAATGGTAAAAAATAAGTGGCTGATATCAACATCATCTGTACGTATTAGTGAATTATGTATCTTGTGCCCTTTAAGGTTGCTTGTCGACGTTACTAAAGTCATTGGCACTTTAGATATGAAATAACAATGAAATTATGATAATTATCATAAACATCGAGTAGCACATACTTATACAGATAAATGCACATCATTACATCAATTCATGGCATGACACGAGACACAAAACAAAGATAATAAGGTATGTGTTTGATAATATAACCTGTTAAACCAAATCATCACTTGTTAAATAAAACACAATTTGTATAATAAACAATTTTAAAAAATATCATATTTAGATTTTATAGAGATATTATTTAAAAAGTATAGCTTAATTAAAGTTTGATTTCTTGGATTTTAATATCTCTTACATTTTATTTTGTGAGGGTGGGCCTAAAGACACCGATAACATTGATTCTTTATAATTTTGAGGTTATGGTTTCAAACTATGGGAAACAACTGTAACACCCGCTTATTTATTATTTTGAAGCCGACGAAGGAAGAAAAAGAAATAAAGTCCAAAGTCGAGGGGCCAAACTCGCCAACGAAAGAAAGTCGGGCGAGTGAGAGTATATAAGGGAGAGGGCAGCCCTTACCCTCTCCCCCATACTCATATTTTCAGCCATATAGAGAGGAGAAGAGAGAAAGAAGAAGAAAAGAGGAAAAGGGTCGGTTCGGGTGATTCGGGTGGCCAAACTCGTTGGGTAGCAAGCCAAATCGAAGCCCTTGTTGTTGTGCTCGTTTGTGTGAGTTCTAGGACCCCACTTTTACTTGTTTTCAACCGATTTTGGGGCTGGAAAGCATCAAAAACCCGTTTATGTATGTGTGTGTGTTTGACCCATTTGGGTGTGATGTGTGTGATGCGTTTGGAGTATGTTTCTGGGCTTGTGTGTGCTTGTAGTGTTGTGGTATGCATTCCTAAGGTCTAAGATGGTTAATTTAGGCTTAGAATGGGTTTGGATGAGCTTGGAGGCCGAAAATGGCAGATTGGGTTCAGGATGAACTCCATTCTACATCAGCTAGGGCTAGGCGACCGAATGGAGGCCATACGGCCGATTGAGAGGCGATTGAGGGTCATTCGCACGATTGGGATTCATTCGCACGATTGAGGGTTCAATCGCATGACTAAGGCCTCATTCGCACGACTGGGAGTCCAGTCGCATGGGGAGTCATACGACTAAGGGTCCAGTCGCATAGGTGCTTAGTCGCATGAGTCCATTCGCAAGAGGTCAGTCGCATAGGTGTTCATTCGCATTAGTTCCATCCGCATGAGGTCCATACGCACGACTGGATGTCCATTCGCATAGATGTTCATTCGCATGATGCTCAGTCGCATGATGCTCAGTCGCATGAAGGCCATGCGACTGAAGGGTGTCCACACGCACGAATAGGGCTGATGCACCCGAAGGAAAGTGTAGTTAGACTTCTGGCTTTCGGGGGAAAGTGCAGATGTAAGTTTTGACGTAAAGGTTTCCGTAAGAGCATGTAAGATAACTGTTATGGCCTTAGAAAGCATGTATGGCATAGTGATGATGATGTTGCATGTTTATGCATGATGAATGTTATGTATGTATGATGTTGCCCTGTATGACGTGATGTTGGTGCATGTAATGTTCTTTATTATTGTGTATGTTTATCTTTTCTATGGCTTTACGTGTTATGTTAATGAATGAAATGAAGTATTATGTAATGTAAAGTGGAAAGAAATGAAAAGTCTTGCATGCATCGGATAACGGGTCCTTCTTTGTGATCGACCATTAATGTAGAACCTCTACCGCTTACCCCTAGTACTGTGGCATACGCTCAGCTATTCAATTATTGACTTCGGCCCAGTAGCTAAGACTGATCGGGGTGTAGCACATGGTATTGGTACGGATGATATCCGATGCGCAAGTAAAGTTATATGGAACGAATGAATGAATGAATGAATGAAGATAATAATGATATTATCTATGCATACGTATGATGTGTGATCATGCAAAAGTAACGAATGGTTTTAAATGAAAGTAAAGTATGTTTTATAATAAAAGTAGAACTCACTCAGCAACGTTGACTTTTTATATGTTTTCCAGTTGGCAGGTAATGTTTGCTGAGGATGGCACCGCGAGGCTACTTAGCTCTTTTGGGATGGCATCCATTGATAAAGCTTTTGTGTTATAATGCAAACATGTATTTTGTAATCGGATAATGATGTATTATTGGGCAAAAGTGTTTATAATGAAATGAAATGTCATTTTTTAATGTTTCCGCTGCAATATTTTCATGAGACAAATGTAATTATATGTTTTATGCGCGATGAGTGACCAACTGTAAGCGTCCCGGGAACGGGGCCTTACAACAACCTTTAAGACATTATTGTCGGATATAGTTGCGTACATTAGTTTGAAGCTATCTGACCTTCCTTGGACCTGCGCATAGTGAAAATTAAGTTAAGCGCCTCATACACTTCGTAAATCTCGTTTGGTTCATAAAATTCTATGCAATAAGAATTGAAATTAAAAAATATTCTATTTAAAATCCTATTTGATTAGTCAACAAATGAAATTAGAATTTAAAAAATTTCCTACATTCAGTGTAATTCACATTTCTTTCATTTACCCATTAATTGTTCATTAGCATTCCAATTTCAATCAAATATTTATCAATAAAATACCTTATCAATTTTAACAAAATCTTATTTCAATTTCAATTCCTTCTCAAAATATTTTGCTAACCTATTGGCCCCTTACTATTTTCTTTGACATGGGAAATTAAGTTTTCCTTTTCAATTCTACAACTAAGAGTTTTCTAGTACGTTATAAGTCATTATTTTCCACTGTTCAATTCTTTTAATCGCCTTAAATATTCAAGGGAGAGCGACGTTTTGCATTTAGGTCTAACATGCATGTGTCTAGTACAAGTTTTTTTCTGAACTTGGAGACCGAAAGTGATATTAAGTATTTGAAGTTATTTCTATTATCTATTTTATTTCTATATAAGTGAAAATGCTTTCATATGTGTAAAACAAATTAATGTTTTTATTTTATTTGTAGAAGCAGTAACTTAATTTATAAAGTTGAAAACCAATATCTAGTTTCCACCCACTTTTGGCAACATCGAATTACATTTTCGAAAAAACTTCCACCAATTTTCTCAAACGATTGCCGGCATGGTCTTAGGATTCAGATGACAGTCGTTAGCTATAATGTCAGTAATAGAGGATTAAATATCGAGCATGCTTTCTCTATAACCTTTTCAAGTTATCGTCGTAGCAAGCCTCTTACCGAAAGGCTTGCTGCTAACAATTCAGGGTTGGACTTACTTTCTTTTTTTCGGATGATGATAAAAAAATATATTATAACCAACACACCATTTATATGAAATCTTTTAGACTTGCCTATCCTAAAAGAATAAAATAAACCATTGATTATTTTTATTTAATGATGATTTTAACGTTTTTAAAAACAACATTTGTATTTTCTATTAAAAACGCTTTTTCTAATTAGCTTTTTAATTATTTACAAACATATTGAAATATGTTAAAAAGAAAGTTAAAGACACAAACGATTGTATTCTTTGTTTCCCAAAGAAATTAAGAAAAAAAAAACTATTGATGGAGAACAAAAACATCTCTATTACGAAGGAACTAAAAAACATTAAATTATTTTCAAAACTATGACAGATTCATTAAAATGGGTTTTGATTTTATAAGAAACATTTTTCATTTAGTATTAAACAGAACAAATTAACAACTAAGTTACTACTCTCAAAATAACCGTATGTTCTACACCATGATTTCCTTATCTTGCGTAAAGTTGTTTCAATCACATATTGATCAGAACGTGATTCATGAGGTTGTCGGAAATTTATTATTGAGATAACAAAGAAGCTGCCAAATTAAATATTTACAAACATATGAGGCAGATGGCTCCACGTATAGGATGACGTGTGGAGCCCAACTTCACCCATAATAGTAATGATTAATTTATTGCACCGGATAAAGTTAGGGTTTTTTTAGATGCCGACAATATCATAAAATTAATAACACGGATGATTACTGTGGTTAGCCATGATTTCACTTTTGGTTTTTAACTTTTAAATATTACAAGGTCAATCGAATAGTTCACATAATGTAACATGATTGGTCATTATGTTGAATGGACATTAACTTTTTTCTGTTAATTTTTTATATAAGATGATCATAATACCCTTATAATAAAAAAACAAATGAAAAGAAAAACTAAACTTATTGTGTCCCACTTAAACCACAACCTCACCCTTTTTCATCTTCCCGGTCCCATTTATCAGCTTCGGCGACCCCAACCACCACCTTTCGCCGCCACCGTCTCCCTCAACCACCAGTGGTATGACCCAACTCCAACAACCTGTACTCAAGTTTTTGGTAGCTTGTTTGATCTATTTCTTTTTAATTTTCTCACTTGATTTTGCAGTAACTAGCAAGAGATCTATGGTTGAGTATGATGGGTTTAGGCGAGGGAGTTGGCGGAGAGGGTGAATCGGGTAGGGGTTGCGAGTGCTAACATAGATTTTGATTTCCGTCGGTACCGGTTTCTTGCGAGGGTTGGAGTCAAGAACGGCCAGCAAAGGTGGTGGGAACCGGTGTTTTCAAGGTGCAGTGGTGGTGGCATGGTGGTTCGTGGTGCTTGCAAACAAAGAAGAAAGGAAAGACAATGGTGCTATGGTGTTAGTCGGTTTTTCGACGATGTGGCTGCAGTGGTCATCGGAGTTGCTAGAGGGGGGCGAGGAAGATGAAGTAGGGTGGGGAGGGTCACATGTATTATTTAAGTTTTTTTTAATCTTTTTATATTTTTAATTTAAGAGGGTAATTTGGTTATTTCACGTGTACTTAATAGTCAAAAAATTAATAGACATTTATTTTGGGGACCATTATTATTACGTTTGTGCAAAGTTTTGAACTAACCTTGTAATTTAAGAGAGTTATGTGAAATAAAGCCTAATCATAGAGACCACCCGTGTAATTAAGTGTAAAATTAGAGTTTTTTCCTAAACTAATGTAGTTATAAAATTTATTTACCAAATTGGTGTATTTTAAAAAATATTTACTAAAATGGTTTACTTTTGAAAACTTTATTGTTTCTCACTTCTAATTTCATTAGCTACTTAAAAAATTATTTTTAAATGTTTTTCTTATTTATATCTTTTGAGAAATAAGTTTATTAACTAGATTAATAGAAAAAAAAAACCGCACATCAAAAAATTATGAATATTGATTTGTTTGTATGTGCTCAGGGAGACGATTATATACATTGACACATGGTTTGTCTCATTTGTCATTTTCAATTTTCAAACACTGTTTGTTCCCAACTCTTAATTTTACTAGAACTAGTTTTTTCTGCCGCACGTTGTCGCGGCTATGCGAGTTTTAACGTAACCCTAAACCAAAATCGAAATGAAGGTTCGAAACCGTAAAATCAGCAAAACACACCAAAACCCTAAATCCAAAACATACAAGAATATTTAGAACCCAAAACTTAATCAAAACCCAACACCATACACAAAACAGATGAAAATCAAAGCCGCAAGAAGGCGACAGTCAAAAATAGAAAACCGACAAAAACCAAAGCCCCAAAAAAAAGCAAACAAAAGGAAAACCCAAACCTTAATAGCGAGGATCGTCAGGGTATCGATAACGAAAGAAAGAAAGTAGGAACCCGGAGAAAGACAACAACAACGAACATAATCGGAACACACGTCTAAAAAAGCCCACCCCAAAATCTCGAACCCACAACGAAAACAAACTATATTAAAACACAAACAAACAAATAAAAGAAAAAAAAATGTAAACACAAACAAAAAAAACAAAAGAAAAATTAAAACACAAACAAACAAAAAAAGGAAAAAACCACCCCCACCGACCAAAGCTAATAATAAGAATAGTAATGTTGTAATGTATTTGCATCAAATAACTTTAATAGTAAAATTTGGGGAGAATTCAAATTAGCGCTAACAAACATAAAGAGTTAAGTTGAAAGCAAGTAAGATGCTAAACTACTAAAAAAATGTAATTTTCTTATAAAAACAATATGGCACAAAACCTATAAAGAACGACTTACGAGTCGAATACAGGTACACACCCACATAAACTATCGTAATAACCACACTACAACAAACGACATATTTCTTTAACCATTCCAGACTAACAATAAATAAAACCAAAAAAATAAATAAAAAACAACTCAACATCAACTTGAAATGACATTATGCTATAAGCATATAATTATTGTAGTAACGGACTTACTATTATAAGACTATATATAATCTAAATATTTTATAAAGTCATTCTTATGATACATTTTTTATATAAAGTAAAAAAAATTATTGAAAACTTAAAAAATAATCTTAAAAACTTAAAAAAAATTATATTTCATAAATATCTAAAATTTAAAAGATATCGTCCCCAAAAGAATTAAAAAAACATTAAAAGATAATTACGTAGCCACCATCTTAACTCTAGTCTAAGCAACCACCACCGTCGCCACAACACCACCACCCCCATGTCCATGACCATCATATGCTTTACTTTCCTCATATTCCTCTATCTCCCTCTCTCTCTCTCTCTCTCTCTCTATGTGTGTGTGTGATAGAGGTAGTTTAGATCAATTCTTTCACACCATGACCGACGGCGGAATCATTAGGGCGCACGAATGTGAATCGATTGCTCATAGATCATGGTAGTAAATACGTTGAAATAATATTAAATATCGTTTTCATTGAATAAGTTAAATCAAATATTTTGTTTCAATGCAATAAAGATTCAAACACCATAATAAAGTTTTTTATTAATCTAGGTCCAAGACCTATATGAGCATGAAGAAGTCTTCTAAACTGCATCCTGAAACATGTTAAAAATACGGTCAACATATGATGTTGGTGAGTTCCCATGCATTTGTTCATACATATATAAACAACTTATAAGAGGCAATTCAAGTCATAGGTTAAAAAATAATGCAAAAATATATAGATAGCATAATTATACAATCAAACCTTGACGAAAGTATGGTCACAATAACATATATGATTAGCTAAGTGTACTTGGTTCCCATGATGAAGACGAATACGTCATCAGGAGCTGGCAATAACATCGGTTTTAGCACCAAATAGGCTTGCCAAGCCCATAGATCTATGACGTCACCAGGCTAGCAATAGTTAATGATTGCTTTTACAAGATGACTATCATATAACGATCACCGTTATCTCAAATAACCATGACAAAGTTTATAAGATGAATTGCACGTGCATTACAAGTATTAAGATATATTACAAGTGTGTATTTATACGGTTAACATGCTTCACCCCAAAAGGTGTGAAATTAAAATGAAAACAGGGTATGGAAACTCACATTATATAATGATGGTTGTAGGATTCATAAGAAAGCTTGGATGTTTAAACGTCAAGGATGTGTCCTAAAGAATAAAAAAATAGAGGTTTGAATTCATTATAAGAAGTTAGGACGTTTAGAGATTGCCAAAAGGCGAAAGCTAGATTGAAAAAGGATAATTGCACAACTTTCATATTCTGCACAGAATGTTTGGTACGTGTTTGAACAGGTTTGAAAATATCAAACAGTTTCATAAAATTATACAAATTTATAGTTAACTAGTTCAGAGTCTTCCGGACAACGTTCGTTTAGAAAGGTTTTTATGAAAAAACCCAAAAATAGGTCAAAACAGCAGCACAAGACAGGATATGCTGAAATGTACACTTATCTTGTGAAGGCTATTGTTGAGTCGTCTGATTGAGTTTGAAGACATATAAACTATCGTTGAAAAGGTTATTCGATGAATTTAATATTGGAGTCTAATTTTACTCAAATTTAGTTTGTTATGACTAAGTTATGGTCAGTTAAAATCAGACTATATTCTGTCAAAATTATAGTAAGGCACTTATGTGCATTTTTAAAATTGTTAAAGCATGAAACAGGATAGAACAAATTTATTATGTCGATATATGGTATATTAGACTTCATTTGATTTATAGAAAAATATTCCAAGACTTCGGCATAGCCATGACTTAGATAAATAATCTTGTGGAATAACCAAATGCGGCGGCATAGCCGTCCATATGCAAACGGGATTCGTTGTTTACGTTAGTGTGTTGTTAGCTTGATTTAGGAATGTTAGTGATTGTTATAAGGTTAGTGAATATTAGAAGGTTAATGATAATGATTAAAATTAAAAGAGATTTAGTAGAAAAAATAATAAAAGTAAGAACATAAAGTCATGAGAATAATTAGATGTTAGGATGATTGAAACAATATAGAAATGTATAATATAAAAGCAATATAAGGTTACCTTAGTATTAAAAACTTCTTGAAATTACTTGTAAAAGAAAATTCTTGAAATTGATCAAAACCAAAGGATGAAAGAAAGGTGTGTTAGTGAGATTTTTAGAGAATGAATAAATGAAAAGTGAGACTTAAAGCTTGTTTCTATAGTAGAGGTTAGATGAGGGTTATGAATGATGTTAATGGTGAGTTACAAGTCTTTTAAAAATAATAATAATAATTATTATTATTAATTATTTATTTTTATTAATATTATATTAACTCTAATTATCATAAGTAACCATCATATTATAATATATATTATATTTATTAATTATAATTATAAACATATAGTGTAAAATTAGAGTCAGATATGTTTGATTGTGATATTTTGGCGTCGATTACACACGTTTAGGTTAACTATTATCCTATTATGATGATTGGTGTTGAATAACATGCGTTGATAGTAAATTACGAAAAAACTACGCTTATTAAGGTTAAGTTAGTTTGTTTGTTCTTAATCATCATGTGTGGCTGCTAAGCCTATCACGACGACATGTAGTCGCGGTAGTCTATGCCGACGACATTTAGTATCTACGGTGACAACTTTTGTTGTCGAGGTAGGTCTTAATTCTTGTAGTGAACTTATTATCCTCTATCATGGTAACAAATTAGTTATTAAATAAATACAAAATTAAGAAGAACGAAACTAGCTGTACATCACCCAAGACCTTCAACACAAACTTTTTGGCCTGCAATAGTAGATTTGTCACCTAGTCAAGAAAATTTTAGCGTATAAAATATTTTTCACAATTATTTTCTATCAAAAAAATAGTTAGACCAGCGCAAACACATGAAGTTGATAAGAACATGAGCAGATATCAACTGATAGCAAATCACCAACCAAGCAAGAACTCATACAATTATAAATCAAAGGAAGAGAACAAGGACACAAGATTTAGCGGTAGTTCGATATAATTTGACATATGTTCACTTTGCTGCAACTAGGTTTTAATATTTTTAGGTGCTCAAAGGAATAAGAAAAGGCTCTAAACCTCTTTATAACAACAAAGTTTGGGCTACAAACTTTCCACACAAGCAAATCTCACTAGTAATTAGGCCAAAAGTCTCCACATATCTCAATACTTTCTTATCTGAACTTAAAAGCTTTAAGACATTATGTATAGACTTTAATTTTAAAAATGTAGATAGATATAACGAAATGGATAGATAATTCTTGAAAAACAACTTAAATTGTTTGGCAAATAAACTGTGAAAGGTTTATAATGTAGCTGCAACTCACCGCCATGATCGATAAGCCCATAATGGTCAGTTTTGATTATTCTTTTTCTTTTTTACTAATTGCTTTATACATTCTTATAATGAATGATTAAATTAAAATAATATGTAGAATGTTAGAAAAACATTTACCAACTACGGGCATACCTGTAGACGTTAGAACTGTTCATTTACTCCATTTAAAGATTGATGTGAATTTGCATTATATTTTGACACTTGTGTGTTATGAGCATCACATGTCTCCTTTAAGGTCACTTGTTAGTGTTAAAATTGTTTAAACTTAATATAATACGAAATAATAAAGAAATTACAACAATTATGGGAACATGAGTAGCACATACTTGACGTGAGGAACAAACTTCACTCATAGTGACAACATACCAAGCAATTTTACTCATTAAAGAAAAGGAAACAACTTCACTTATTATGAAAACTAAACAAACAACTTCACTCATTAGAAAATGAAATAAACAACTTTACTCATGATATAACTAGAACAAACAACTTCACTCATAAAGAAAACAAGCCAATTTATTTTAGTAGATATGGTTATAATACTAAATCTGGACGGGAGAAGGGTGCATCCATTCTTCACGACAATCAACCTTACACCATGGTTAGAAGGAGATATTCAAACCATGGAATTTTTCTTGAGTGATTTCATCCAAAATATGACTCATTTCATCAGTTAAATAGTTCTTCCAATCACCAACTTTGCCTTCCCTAAAAAAATGCACGTTATTAGGCAAATCCTCACTTAATTTCCCATCTTTATCGACCGCACTTAAATTTTTAAAACTACAGAGATTTACAATTCCTTCCACCACACCTTGGGCATCTTCCTCCGCTGTGAAGGGGTAGCCCAAGAACTTTGCAAGTCGTTTCACATTGTTCATGGTATCTATTTTCATATCCTCATACGTTAAGAATAAAATATTTTTCTGGGGTTCTAAACTGACCTTATGGTAACATTTCACATGGTCCCAGTAAGGTCCAGTTAGCATGATACCTTTAGTAAACAATTCAAATGCCTCTTCGAATGTTAATTGACCACGTGATTTTCCTCTCAATTTATTTGTGAAATGAAACACAGAGACCAAAACATCTTTAGGGTTTCTACATAAGAAAACTAGACGACAACCAAAATCAATAATAGACCGAGGCAATGAAGTGTAGGGAATATGGGTAGAAAAGAGACGTGGCGATTCTCCATCTACATAAGTAGGAGTGTTTCTTAAAATTTCATTTTCAATGAAGGGTAAACAAGCATGGGGGTTAGACATGCGTAGTGGGTGACTAGAAATATCATTAACTTTATACTTGTTTCTATTCACCAAAGCAAAAACGAGTGCCTTGAGCCATGTTGTACCACATTTTGGTGGTGTGGCCAAGTAGATGTCGGTTGGATAAGCTTTAAAAGTGTCTTGTAAGGCCATTACAATTTCAACTGACATTCTATTCCTCGAGGGATACCAAAAGCCTTCGTACATGTATTCGTTTTCAGTTACCCAACCTTTCTCTTTTGGAAGTGATGCAACCTTATCTTTGTATCTCTCAAAAATAAGTGCCATGTTTGCCCGCTCTTCATCTTCATCATTATGTTTAGTTGTAAAAGAAGGAAGGGAGAGAGCATGAGAAGCTAGAGGGATTGCCATTTGAATGTTGTTTTGTTGCATGGATTTAAAATGAATGTTTCTTATTTATAGAACAAAATAATTTTCTTTATTTTAAATTTTAGAATTATTGATGACGTACCTATACTTTAAAGAAATACAAAAATCTTGTGAACTTCAAGGGAAAGACTATATGCAGCTTAAATGTCATGTCATTAAATTATGAACCAAGAAATCTCAAATTTAGTAGAAGTAAATAATTTACAATGGTAAAAAATAAGTGGCTGATATCAACATCATCTGTACGTATTAGTGAATTATGTATCTTGTGCCCTTTAAGGTTGCTTGTCGACGTTACTAAAGTCATTGGCACTTTAGATATGAAATAACAATGAAATTATGATAATTATCATAAACATCGAGTAGCACATACTTATACAGATAAATGCACATCATTACATCAATTCATGGCATGACACGAGACACAAAACAAAGATAATAAGGTATGTGTTTGATAATATAACCTGTTAAACCAAATCATCACTTGTTAAATAAAACACAATTTGTATAATAAACAATTTTAAAAAATATCATATTTAGATTTTATAGAGATATTATTTAAAAAGTATAGCTTAATTAAAGTTTGATTTCTTGGATTTTAATATCTCTTACATTTTATTTTGTGAGGGTGGGCCTAAAGACACCGATAACATTGATTCTTTATAATTTTGAGGTTATGGTTTCAAACTATGGGAAACAACTGTAACACCCGCTTATTTATTATTTTGAAGCCGACGAAGGAAGAAAAAGAAATAAAGTCCAAAGTCGAGGGGCCAAACTTGCCAACGAAAGAAAGTCGGGCGAGTGAGAGTATATAAGGGAGAGGGCAGCCCTTACCCTCTCCCCCATACTCATATTTTCAGCCATATAGAGAGGAGAAGAGAGAAAGAAGAAGAAAAGAGGAAAAGGGTCGGTTCGGGTGATTCGGGTGGCCAAACTCGTTGGGTAGCAAGCCAAATCGAAGCCCTTGTTGTTGTGCTCGTTTGTGTGAGTTCTAGGACCCCACTTTTACTTGTTTTCAACCGATTTTGGGGCTGGAAAGCATCAAAAACCCGTTTATGTATGTGTGTGTGTTTGACCCATTTGGGTGTGATGTGTGTGATGCGTTTGGAGTATGTTTCTGGGCTTGTGTGTGCTTGTAGTGTTGTGGTATGCATTCCTAAGGTCTAAGATGGTTAATTTAGGCTTAGAATGGGTTTGGATGAGCTTGGAGGCCGAAAATGGCATATTGGGTTCAGGATGAACTCCATTCTACATCAGCTAGGGCTAGGCGATCGAATGGAGGCCATACGGCCGATTGAGAGGCGATTGAGGGTCATTCGCACGATTGGGATTCATTCGCACGATTGAGGGTTCAATCGCATGACTAAGGCCTCATTCGCACGACTGGGAGTCCAGTCGCATGGGGAGTCATACGACTAAGGGTCCAGTCGCATAGGTGCTTAGTCGCATGAGTCCATTCGCAAGAGGTCAGTCGCATAGGTGTTCATTCGCATTAGTTCCATCCGCATGAGGTCCATACGCACGACTGGATGTCCATTCGCATAGATGTTCATTCGCATGATGCTCAGTCGCATGATGCTCAGTCGCATGAAGGCCATGCGACTGAAGGGTGTCCACACGCACGAATAGGGCTGATGCACCCGAAGGAAAGTGTAGTTAGACTTCTGGCTTTCGGGGGAAAGTGCAGATGTAAGTTTTGACGTAAAGGTTTCCGTAAGAGCATGTAAGATAACTGTTATGGCCTTAGAAAGCATGTATGGCATAGTGATGATGATGTTGCATGTTTATGCATGATGAATGTTATGTATGTATGATGTTGCCCTGTATGACGTGATGTTGGTGCATGTAATGTTCTTTATTATTGTGTATGTTTATCTTTTCTATGGCTTTACGTGTTATGTTAATGAATGAAATGAAGTATTATGTAATGTAAAGTGGAAAGAAATGAAAAGTCTTGCATGCATCGGATAACGGGTCCTTCTTTGTGATCGACCATTAATGTAGAACCTCTACCGCTTACCCCTAGTACTGTGGCATACGCTCAGCTATTCAATTATTGACTTCGGCCCAGTAGCTAAGACTGATCGGGGTGTAGCACATGGTATTGGTACGGATGATATCCGATGCGCAAGTAAAGTTATATGGAACGAATGAATGAATGAATGAATGAAGATAATAATGATATTATCTATGCATACGTATGATGTGTGATCATGCAAAAGTAACGAATGGTTTTAAATGAAAGTAAAGTATGTTTTATAATAAAAGTAGAACTCACTCAGCAACGTTGACTTTTTATATGTTTTCCAGTTGGCAGGTAATGTTTGCTGAGGATGGCACCGCGAGGCTACTTAGCTCTTTTGGGATGGCATCCATTGATAAAGCTTTTGTGTTATAATGCAAACATGTATTTTGTAATCGGATAATGATGTATTATTGGGCAAAAGTGTTTATAATGAAATGAAATGTCATTTTTTAATGTTTCCGCTGCAATATTTTCATGAGACAAATGTAATTATATGTTTTATGCGCGATGAGTGACCAACTGTAAGCGTCCCGGGAACGGGGCCTTACAACAACCTTTAAGACATTATTGTCGGATATAGTTGCGTACATTAGTTTGAAGCTATCTGACCTTCCTTGGACCTGCGCATAGTGAAAATTAAGTTAAGCGCCTCATACACTTCGTAAATCTCGTTTGGTTCATAAAATTCTATGCAATAAGAATTGAAATTAAAAAATATTCTATTTAAAATCCTATTTGATTAGTCAACAAATGAAATTAGAATTTAAAAAATTTCCTACATTCAGTGTAATTCACATTTCTTTCATTTACCCATTAATTGTTCATTAGCATTCCAATTTCAATCAAATATTTATCAATAAAATACCTTATCAATTTTAACAAAATCTTATTTCAATTTCAATTCCTTCTCAAAATATTTTGCTAACCTATTGGCCCCTTACTATTTTCTTTGACATGGGAAATTAAGTTTTCCTTTTCAATTCTACAACTAAGAGTTTTCTAGTACGTTATAAGTCATTATTTTCCACTGTTCAATTCTTTTAATCGCCTTAAATATTCAAGGGAGAGCGACGTTTTGCATTTAGGTCTAACATGCATGTGTCTAGTACAAGTTTTTTTCTGAACTTGGAGACCGAAAGTGATATTAAGTATTTGAAGTTATTTCTATTATCTATTTTATTTCTATATAAGTGAAAATGCTTTCATATGTGTAAAACAAATTAATGTTTTTATTTTATTTGTAGAAGCAGTAACTTAATTTATAAAGTTGAAAACCAATATCTAGTTTCCACCCACTTTTGGCAACATCGAATTACATTTTCGAAAAAACTTCCACCAATTTTCTCAAACGATTGCCGGCATGGTCTTAGGATTCAGATGACAGTCGTTAGCTATAATGTCAGTAATAGAGGATTAAATATCGAGCATGCTTTCTCTATAACCTTTTCAAGTTATCGTCGTAGCAAGCCTCTTACCGAAAGGCTTGCTGCTAACAATTCAGGGTTGGACTTACTTTCTTTTTTTCGGATGATGATAAAAAAATATATTATAACCAACACACCATTTATATGAAATCTTTTAGACTTGCCTATCCTAAAAGAATAAAATAAACCATTGATTATTTTTATTTAATGATGATTTTAACGTTTTTAAAAACAACATTTGTATTTTCTATTAAAAACGCTTTTTCTAATTAGCTTTTTAATTATTTACAAACATATTGAAATATGTTAAAAAGAAAGTTAAAGACACAAACGATTGTATTCTTTGTTTCCCAAAGAAATTAAGAAAAAAAAAACTATTGATGGAGAACAAAAACATCTCTATTACGAAGGAACTAAAAAACATTAAATTATTTTCAAAACTATGACAGATTCATTAAAATGGGTTTTGATTTTATAAGAAACATTTTTCATTTAGTATTAAACAGAACAAATTAACAACTAAGTTACTACTCTCAAAATAACCGTATGTTCTACACCATGATTTCCTTATCTTGCGTAAAGTTGTTTCAATCACATATTGATCAGAACGTGATTCATGAGGTTGTCGGAAATTTATTATTGAGATAACAAAGAAGCTGCCAAATTAAATATTTACAAACATATGAGGCAGATGGCTCCACGTATAGGATGACGTGTGGAGCCCAACTTCACCCATAATAGTAATGATTAATTTATTGCACCGGATAAAGTTAGGGTTTTTTTAGATGCCGACAATATCATAAAATTAATAACACGGATGATTACTGTGGTTAGCCATGATTTCACTTTTGGTTTTTAACTTTTAAATATTAC
Source organism: Flaveria ramosissima (assembly GCA_025215565.1). Lineage (NCBI taxonomy): Eukaryota > Viridiplantae > Streptophyta > Magnoliopsida > Asterales > Asteraceae > Flaveria > Flaveria ramosissima. The sequence goes on from CM046046.1 coordinate 39,366,107, forward strand.
AAGGTCAATCGAATAGTTCACATAATGTAACATGATTGGTCATTATGTTGAATGGACATTAACTTTTTTCTGTTAATTTTTTATATAAGATGATCATAATACCCTTATAATAAAAAAACAAATGAAAAGAAAAACTAAACTTATTGTGTCCCACTTAAACCACAACCTCACCCTTTTTCATCTTCCCGGTCCCATTTATCAGCTTCGGCGACCCCAACCACCACCTTTCGCCGCCACCGTCTCCCTCAACCACCAGTGGTATGACCCAACTCCAACAACCTGTACTCAAGTTTTTGGTAGCTTGTTTGATCTATTTCTTTTTAATTTTCTCACTTGATTTTGCAGTAACTAGCAAGAGATCTATGGTTGAGTATGATGGGTTTAGGCGAGGGAGTTGGCGGAGAGGGTGAATCGGGTAGGGGTTGCGAGTGCTAACATAGATTTTGATTTCCGTCGGTACCGGTTTCTTGCGAGGGTTGGAGTCAAGAACGGCCAGCAAAGGTGGTGGGAACCGGTGTTTTCAAGGTGCAGTGGTGGTGGCATGGTGGTTCGTGGTGCTTGCAAACAAAGAAGAAAGGAAAGACAATGGTGCTATGGTGTTAGTCGGTTTTTCGACGATGTGGCTGCAGTGGTCATCGGAGTTGCTAGAGGGGGGCGAGGAAGATGAAGTAGGGTGGGGAGGGTCACATGTATTATTTAAGTTTTTTTTAATCTTTTTATATTTTTAATTTAAGAGGGTAATTTGGTTATTTCACGTGTACTTAATAGTCAAAAAATTAATAGACATTTATTTTGGGGACCATTATTATTACGTTTGTGCAAAGTTTTGAACTAACCTTGTAATTTAAGAGAGTTATGTGAAATAAAGCCTAATCATAGAGACCACCCGTGTAATTAAGTGTAAAATTAGAGTTTTTTCCTAAACTAATGTAGTTATAAAATTTATTTACCAAATTGGTGTATTTTAAAAAATATTTACTAAAATGGTTTACTTTTGAAAACTTTATTGTTTCTCACTTCTAATTTCATTAGCTACTTAAAAAATTATTTTTAAATGTTTTTCTTATTTATATCTTTTGAGAAATAAGTTTATTAACTAGATTAATAGAAAAAAAAAACCGCACATCAAAAAATTATGAATATTGATTTGTTTGTATGTGCTCAGGGAGACGATTATATACATTGACACATGGTTTGTCTCATTTGTCATTTTCAATTTTCAAACACTGTTTGTTCCCAACTCTTAATTTTACTAGAACTAGTTTTTTCTGCCGCACGTTGTCGCGGCTATGCGAGTTTTAACGTAACCCTAAACCAAAATCGAAATGAAGGTTCGAAACCGTAAAATCAGCAAAACACACCAAAACCCTAAATCCAAAACATACAAGAATATTTAGAACCCAAAACTTAATCAAAACCCAACACCATACACAAAACAGACGAAAATCAAAGCCGCAAGAAGGCGACAGTCAAAAATAGAAAACCGACAAAAACCAAAGCCCCAAAAAAAAGCAAACAAAAGAAAAACCCAAACCTTAATAGCGAGAATCGTCAGGGTATCGATAACGAAAGAAAGAAAGTAGGAACCCGGAGAAAGACAACAACAACGAACATAATCGGAACACACGTCTAAAAAAGCCCACCCCAAAATCTCGAACCCACAACGAAAACAAACTATATTAAAACACAAACAAACAAATAAAAGAAAAAAAAATGTAAACACAAACAAAAAAAACAAAAGAAAAATTAAAACACAAACAAACAAAAAAGGAAAAAACCACCCCCACCGACCAAAGCTAATAATAAGAATAGTAATGTTGTAATGTATTTGCATCAAATAACTTTAATAGTAAAATTTGGGGAGAATTCAAATTAGCGCTAACAAACATAAAGAGTTAAGTTGAAAGCAAGTAAGATGCTAAACTACTAAAAAAATGTAATTTTCTTATAAAAACAATATGGCACAAAACCTATAAAGAACGACTTACGAGTCGAATACAGGTACACACCCACATAAACTATCGTAATAACCACACTACAACAAACGACATATTTCTTTAACCATTCCAGACTAACAATAAATAAAACCAAAAAAATAAATAAAAAACAACTTAACATCAACTTGAAATGACATTATGCTATAAGTATATAATTATTGTAGTAACGGACTTACTATTATAAGACTATATATAATCTAAATATTTTATAAAGTCATTCTTATGATACATTTTTTATATAAAGTAAAAAAAATTCTTGAAAACTTAAAAAATAATCTTAAAAACTTAAAAAAAATTATATTTCATAAATATCTAAAATTTAAAAGATATCGTCCCCAAAAGAATTAAAAAAACATTAAAAGATAATTACGTAGCCACCATCTTAACTCTAGTCTAAGCAACCACCACTGTCGCCACAACACCACCACCCCCATGTCCATGACCATCATATGCTTTACTTTCCTCATATTCCTCTCTCTCCCTCTCTCTCTCTCTCTCTCTCTATGTGTGTGTGTGATAGAGGTAGTTTAGATCAATTCTTTCACACCATGACCGACGGCGGAATCATTAGGGCGCACGAATGTGAATCGATTGCTCATAGATCATGGTAGTAAATACGTTGAAATAATATTAAATATCGTTTTCATTGAATAAGTTAAATCAAATATTTTGTTTCAATGCAATAAAGATTCAAACACCATAATAAAGTTTTTTATTAATCTAGGTCCAAGACCTATATGAGCATGAAGAAGTCTTCTAAACTGCATCCTGAAACATGTTAAAAATACGGTCAACATATGATGTTGGTGAGTTCCCATGCATTTGTTCATACATATATAAACAACTTATAAGAGGCAATTCAAGTCATAGGTTAAAAAATAATGCAAAAATATATAGATAGCATAATTATACAATCAAACCTTGACGAAAGTATGGTCACAATAACATATATGATTAGCTAAGTGTACTTGGTTCCCATGATGAAGACGAATACGTCATCAGGAGCTGGCAATAACATCGGTTTTAGCACCAAATAGGCTTGCCAAGCCCATAGATCTATGACGTCACCAGGCTAGCAATAGTTAATGATTGCTTTTACAAGATGACTATCATATAACGATCACCGTTATCTCAAATAACCATGACAAAGTTTATAAGATGAATTGCACGTGCATTACAAGTATTAAGATATATTACAAGTGTGTATTTATACGGTTAACATGCTTCACCCCAAAAGGTGTGAAATTAAAATGAAAACAGGGTATGGAAACTCACATTATATAATGATGGTTGTAGGATTCATAAGAAAGCTTGGATGTTTAAACGTCAAGGATGTGTCCTAAAGAATAAAAAAATAGAGGTTTGAATTCATTATAAGAAGTTAGGACGTTTAGAGATTGCCAAAAGGCGAAAGCTAGATTGAAAAAGGATAATTGCACAACTTTCATATTCTGCACAGAATGTTTGGTACGTGTTTGAACAGGTTTGAAAATATCAAACAGTTTCATAAAATTATACAAATTTATAGTTAACTAGTTCAGAGTCTTCCGGACAACGTTCGTTTAGAAAGGTTTTTATGAAAAAACCCAAAAATAGGTCAAAACAGCAGCACAAGACAGGATATGCTGAAATGTACACTTATCTTGTGAAGGCTATTGTTGAGTCGTCTGATTGAGTTTGAAGACATATAAACTATCGTTGAAAAGGTTATTCGATGAATTTAATATTGGAGTCTAATTTTACTCAAATTTAGTTTGTTATGACTAAGTTATGGTCAGTTAAAATCAGACTATATTCTGTCAAAATTATAGTAAGGCACTTATGTGCATTTTTAAAATTGTTAAAGCATGAAACAGGATAGAACAAATTTATTATGTCGATATATGGTATATTAGACTTCATTTGATTTATAGAAAAATATTCCAAGACTTCGGCATAGCCATGACTTAGATAAATAATCTTGTGGAATAACCAAATGCGGCGGCATAGCCGTCCATATGCAAACGGGATTCGTTGTTTACGTTAGTGTGTTGTTAGCTTGATTTAGGAATGTTAGTGATTGTTATAAGGTTAGTGAATATTAGAAGGCTAATGATAATGATTAAAATTAAAAGAGATTTAGTAGAAAAAATAATAAAAGTAAGAACATAAAGTCATGAGAATAATTAGATGTTAGGATGATTGAAACAATATAGAAATGTATAATATAAAAGCAATATAAGGTTACCTTAGTATTAAAAACTTCTTGAAATTACTTGTAAAAGAAAATTCTTGAAATTGATCAAAACCAAAGGATGAAAGAAAGGTGTGTTAGTGAGATTTTTAGAGAATGAATAAATGAAAAGTGAGACTTAAAGCTTGTTTCTATAGTAGAGGTTAGATGAGGGTTATGAATGATGTTAATGGTGAGTTACAAGTCTTTTAAAAGGGAGTTATGATTAAAATTAAATAAATATAAAATTAAATAATTTAAATAAATAAATGAATAATTATAATTTAAACTCTAAATTTATTAAGACTCTAATTTTAAAACAATTTCTTTTTTATTAAATCTTTATAGACATTATAAATCTCACAAAAACTTGTAATTTGATTATTTATTTTAGTTAAAATCTTATAGATATTAATAACCTTTTAACATTTATAAAACTTATTTTAAAAATTATAGAATTTAAGTTAAATTGATTAAGTGATACATTTATTGTTTTTGGAACACAAAAATAAATAAAATGACTAGATAATGAATTTGATTTACAAGATTGACTCAAACGGGTTTGGGTTTGGGTTTATAGTTTGAAAATGGGCCAGATGTTACAAGTTTCGTCATAATTTTGGCCGACAAACCCACACCACCATCACCACAACCACCGCACCACCAGCATTTGAAAGATTCATCTTTTGTTTTTAGATTTGTGCTTGGTAAAGATGGACAGATGAAGGTTTCATGTGGCTGCTGACAATGGCAACCAAGGTTGGTAGTTGAGGTCGGCTGGGGGAGGTGATAGTATGGTCTGGTCAAAGAGGGAACGGTTGAGGTTTAGGATTTGGTTCAGAATTGAGCGAGTGCTGGTGGTGGTTGCCAGCAAGTTTTGGGTGGTGGCGGTGTGATTGCCGGAGAATGGAAGTGTGATTACGTTAAGAGGTGAGTGGTTGCCGGTAAGTGGCTGGTGGTGGTGATGGTTGTTCAGATGTGGTCAAACATGCAAAAGAGGATGGGGTTAAGGATTGGTATAGTGGTGTGGAGTGGGACTCACATTTTGTTTTTTTGTATGATAATAACACTTTTAATCCAATGGTACTTTTGTCTTTAAAAAAAATAGTAGAGAGGTTGGATAGAGGTAATAGTTTTGACTTAATTATGATAAAAGTTAAACAATGATGGTTAAATTAGACTTTTTATAGTAAAAATAACGACAATAAATATATGTATCATATATATAGTACAAATAACAACAATAAAGATCAAGTAAATAAAAACTAAAAGACAAAATAAATAAAAAAATTAAAAGTTTTTAGTTTAACATACTAAGATGTGATATAGTAAATAAAAAAATATAAAAAATTAAATATTTTAAAAAGTTAAAAAGACAAGTATAACAAGTGAAACTAATTTAGAGGAATGTATGTGTAGCATAACTCAAGTCAAAATACCAATCAAACAACTAAAAAATATCTAAAACAAAAAAGATAAATATCAAAAGAAGTAAATATATAAAGTTAAGCATGAAGGAGAAAGTTCTAAAAACAAGAAGAAGCACAATGAAAAGAAAAAAAACTACATTTAAAAACACAAAGAAAGCTATTAAATGCAATGGGCTTATGTTTTTAAGATAGGTTCAAATCTAGACATGACTTAGTTTGATATAGTTTAAAAGTATAGACAAGATAAAATTATAATTAAAAAACATGTAAAGAAGAGATTCAAACCCTTACCTCTCATCCATCATTGCACAAGTGCAACAACTCTTTCATGCTTAAATTGTTTATTTATCTGAAAAGAAAGTATAAAACATAGATATACACGTGGTAGATTTTCTATTTTTCGCTTAAAATGTCTCTCTTAAAAATTATTTCTCAATAGTGCAGGCGTCTATACAGGTTGAACGGACGCTTGTATAACAGGAACCAATAAAAGATGAACATGTGTCCTATGCAGGCGTCCGTGTGCAAGGAACAGGCTACCACTTGCTTTGTACATGCGTCCACATGCTTAAACACACATGTCTATTTTTGCATAATTTTTCTGAACATGCATCTACGCTTGTTTGCAGAGACGCAGGCTCCTTTATCCGGAGAGGACAAATAATTTTTGGGGGACATTTTAAAAAAAATTAAGAAAATTAGACATTTTAGGAATTTAACATTACTACTCACATTTAATCAACTTTATTATTACACATAATTAGTTATACTGATTTTTTCAAGGGTTCTATTATAAAATTAGACTAGGGTGCATTTATTACAACTATTTATGTACTAAAATGAGTAGACTAGGGTGCACATAATTCTATAGCTAATTGCATTTATTACAACTATTTATGTACTAAAATGAGTAGACTAGGGTGCAAATAGTTATACTGATTTTTTCAAGGGTTCTATTATAAATTGTTTCTTAATTTTAAGGTGTTTAGTTCCCATGAATATATAACGACTTTGGTTAAATCTTTTTCCTTCCCCGGAACCACTTTTTATGAAACTCTGTGGGTAAATCTTTCGCCCGGATATAACGCATTCATCATCACATCAATATCGAAAATGGAAAACTCATGGGTTAATGGCAGTGTTGTCTTTGAAACCGAAATGGATGCCCGAGGGTGCCCGAGAGTACCCTTAACATATAATTTTATTTATGTTATATATATGTATATATATTATATATGTTTATATATTTATATGAAAGTTATATTTTATTTTTTATTATTATGTTTTTTGTTAAAGAAGGTTTGCAATTAATGAAACTTGGTAGTTAATTATAAATAATTGATTGCATTTATTAAGAGTGAATATAATTGATAAATTCTATAACTAATTGCATTTATTACAACTATTTATGTGCTAAAATGAGTAGATTATGGTGCAAATAGCAACACTTTAAAATATTATGACAAAATTACACTACTACTAAAGTAGACCATTGAAGTCTAAACTACCCTCTACCAATTTTAAACATAAATTTACTCTAAATAAATTTTACCTGGCCTACAACAATCCTAGTGAATATCTTTTGATTGAATCGATGATTTATAATAAATTTTTATTTTCAATGTGAATAGTTGGTGCACCACTTTTTGACGAACATTATCTCGAGTGTTTTGATGATTTAAACCGTTTGCATTTTGAATAAAAAACAAATTCTTTGTGTCTATCTCTTAATAAACTAAACACGTACTGAGTTGGGGGAAAAGTGATGATGTTGATTTGCCATTTCTCTGTAAATTACAAATCTAAAAAGGCAAATGTGTGGTATCATTTTTGTGTATACAATTATTGTGTTAGCTTCATATCAAGTTCGATATTAACTCCATATTTTTATGAAAAGATATTATCAGTTATTCTATTTTGATGAAAAGATTATTACCGATGATTTCTAGACTATAAGAGCATTTAGATCATGGGTTTATCTTAAAGCTTCTTAACTTAGGCGGAATATCACTTATTTTACATCCTTTCACTCCATATCACATTTAAATAAAATTAATTTAAACCTTTTTAACTCCATCTTAACAGCTTTTTATTTTATTTACTTTTAATCTTATACGTTTAATAAACAATAGTATTAATTAAAATAAAAGTACATTTCATTAACAAAGCTAACATAAAAATAAAACACTAATAAAAAAGAGCTTCAATAATTAAAAGTAAAAAGACATTTCATTACTTAATAAAAACAAACCATTCTTGTAAATGTTTGAATATATGATCAACCAATTCCGATCTAACTAAGTTGGTAATACACTTTCTAGGTTTGTGTCAACGTTTGCTTGTTGTGTTGTTCTTCGTCAACCATTACAAGAATTTGTCCTTACGGCGACGACAAAAGTCGTCGCCACAACCTTAGTCGCTACAGAGGTCTATCCCGACGGCAAGTCTTTGCCATAGAGTTGTCGCCATATATTTTGATATTTAATTTTTTAAAATAATTTTTTTTGAAAAGGTCTATGGCGACGACATGTCGTCGCATAGGTATAGCAGGCAATATTATTATTATTATACATAAAAATAAAATAATTTTTTTAAAAAATCTATGGCAATCCTATGGCGACGACATGTTGTCGTAATAGACTTCTGTTTTAAATTTTAATTTTTTTATATTTCCCTGTTATCCTCCCAATATTATAGGTTTTAATACAGATTTGTACAATCAAACGAATGCTATTATATATTACGGATACCTAAACGAATATCAATTGATTCAAGTTACATACAAAAAAAACATACCTGCTAATGTAAATATATTTTAAATTTTTACAAACCAAACAAATTAACTATCTAATTGTCGTCATCTTCATCATCATCAGGATTTGATTTTCTTCTTTCAAATTCATCCATTCTTTTTTATTTCACGCATTTGTTGCCTTAAAGCTTCCATTTCTTCATCCCGATTTGATGACGACCCACTTGATGGTTCATAACGAGAGACATTTTTTACTTTTCGTCCAACACCTCTCGTATGACCACGCCTTTGTCCTAAGGCGAGCTCCAAACATTCTATCTTGTTTACGGGCGACTCGCCCACCTCCATTTGCATTTGGGCATATAGATTTTCAATTTTTACCTGAATTTTTAAGGAACAAAATAAAAAAAATATTAATATTTTTATGAAATTTTCGCCAGCATAGCTGCTGTAAAATGGAAAAAACCAACCTGTTTAATTATAAGTATATATAAGATAATAATTTACCAAATTTCAACATCTAAACCAACAATGCTACTAGTAATATTTATTTTAAATTAATTGACGTGTGTTCGGGTGATTTTGACCCATTTAACTAAAAGCACAAACTAATATATTAACAACATATCAAAATCAAAAATCTAGTGGCGTCTGTTTGGGTGATTTTGGCCCATTTAACGTAAACAACATGCTAAAAAAATAATATACTAACAAAATATTAAATCCAATTGAACTACTAACAACATACAAAAACATGATAATATTATATTTAACAAATCATAGAAATAAAAATTTTAAACTTACCCAATCTTTTTCTGCCATCGGGTTAACCCATCCAAACCCTTCCCTGTAATGTGCCCACCTCCATGTCTCAATGTGGCTCGGGGTCCCGATTTCTTGCTCTTTTAAACATTAAAAATAAAATTTATGATATTTGATAAAACTAATAATACATATTTGGATAATATATGTTTTTTTACTTGAAGATATCGCCTCTGGGCATATGAACGACTCCCATACAAACTTGGATAGAGTTGTTTAGTTCTATTAGCCTTTTTATGAAAGGCGTATATGTTCTTCACTTGTGAACAATCCAACTACCTTCTCCCATGCCTCTTGACTCTGGCCATTCGGGGGATGACTCATAGCCCACTCTATATCATCATAAAGCATGATAAGCCTCTAGGTCAAAATATTCATGTAAAGGAAAACAATCAAATAAATATATAAAGGATATGATAATCAAAATAGAAATAAAACACTACATAAAATACTCGTCTAAAGAAAATCGAATAGTGATATCTTAAAAGCATCTGGAACTTTATCCTATGTGGGATAATAAAAAGGAACCGTGGAAACGTGCTTTGATAAAGCCCTAACAAATAGTTGACTATTTTCTCCGACAGCTTTATATTATTTACCCGTGTGATCAAATGAATGGGTAGTGGCTGGTTGTTGTTTGCTGTCCATTTCTCAAACATGTTTAAGTTTCTTGCTTTTGAACGCTTTTTCTTACTTGACGTTAAATTCATATATGAAATTAAAAAGTTAGCAACATTTAAAATATATATTCGATGAAAAGACGCATATTGAAAATTAACAGTAACTTACACGATTGGCAACTCGAAGGGAGTGTATATCCATGTCCATGTGGGTCCCGACATCCACCGTCACCACCATGCGCTCCTATTACACTTGATGCCATAATCTGCAAACAAAACAAAAAATAATTGCAATCATCTTATATTTTTAAAAGCAAATATAATAACATGTTTTGGATGGGTACATTCTAAAAGGTTATCTATAATACACATTTGAAATCCAAAAATAACTAAATAAATAAATTAAACTTATATTATCATTTAGAACACAATTAAAATCCACAAACTTTTATATTATCATTCTAACAACACAAACTAATAATCAACTCAAACAATTTATATTATCATTCTAACAACACAAACTAATAATCATATAAAAAATAATATTATCTTTGTAACAACACAAACTAATAAACAATTCAAACAACTTATATTATCTTTCTAACAATACAAACTAATAATCAACTCAAACAACTTATTTTATCATTCTAACAACAGAAACTAATAATCAAATCAAAAAAATAATAATTATCTTTCTAACAACACAAACTAATAAACAATTCAAACAACTTATATTATCATTATAACAAAACAAACTAATAAACAATTCAATTTAAAATTTTAACAAATTAACAAGAAATGTTAAACATACACACCTTAAATTTTTAAAGGAATGGTTTTGGTGGTGGTGGTGGTTGGAGGGTGACGAGAATGGTGGTTAGAACAATGGTGGTGATGGGTTTTGGGTGATGGTGTAGGGCAAGTCGCGTGTGGTGTTGGCATGAAATCCCGGTTGTGGAAGGTATTTGGTGATGGTGATAGAATTACAGTGGTGGGGGTGACGGGAGTGGTAATGGGGCTGAAGGGAGTAAGATGGAGGGTTACGAGAGTGGTGGTGGTGAGTTTTAGTTGTTGGTTTGCCGGTAGGGAAGAGTTGAGATCGCAGGTGTAGTGGTGGTAGGTTTTGGGAAAGTGAAGAAGAGATAAGGATCGGTGTAGATTTAGAGCAACCTGAACCCTGTGGCGGCGACGTCGCCATAGGGTTATTTAATTTTTTTAATTTATTTTATTAATAAAAGGCAGGGTACACACGCGCCAAACTGAAAAGGCATGTTGTCGCCATAGGTTTCTTCCAATTTTTTTTATTTCATAAAAATAATATAAATAATAATAATAATAATAATAATAATAATAATAATAATAATAATAATATCAAGATAATAATAATAATAATAATAATAATAATAATAATAATTATTATTATTATTATTATTATTATTATTATTATTATTATTATTATTATTATTATTAGTATTATTATGATTATTATTACTATTATATATTATTATTATAATAGTTGTTATGTTTGATTTTTATTATACTATTATTATTTCAATATCAAAAATATTATTACCAATAAAAACGTATTGTGAATATAATTTTTGTTATTATTATTACGATATTATCATAAACGTGTATAATTCCCAACATTGATCATGGACCATTGATGTAGGTAATCGAACTTAATCATCATAACCGCACATATTTAACGTTGTTTCACACTCATTGATGATATTGAAGCATAAATAGACTTAATTTACTGTTAATAAGCATAGTTTCTCGTAAATTACCATCAACGTATAAATTCAACACTAATAATAATAATAATTCGAACATGGCTAACCTTATAGGTATGTGATCGACTTTAATCATGATAACTAAACTCCTTGATGATAATTAAGCATATATCTACGTAAATTAAAGTGTGAAATTCAACACCAATGATATTAATTCAGTTAGAACTAATCCTTGGCATATGTAATCAACTCTAACTATCATAATTAAACATATTTGACTATGTTTGACACTTATCGATGATAATTAAGCAGAGACAAGCTTAATTTACACTAGTAAGTATAATTTCCCACACATTACCATCAAAGTGTGAAATTCAACATCGATGATCGTAATTTGATCATAGCTAACATTTGACGTGTGTAACCGACCCTGAGTATCATAACCAAAATCTTTAACATTGTTTGACACTCATTGATGATAATTAAACATAATCAAACTTAATTTATCATTAATACTCATAAATTCCCATAAATTATCATAAAAGTGTGAAATTCAATAATAATGTTTGTAATTCAATCATACTTAACTTTTGATGCATGTAGCTGACTCTAAATATCAAAACCGAACATCTTTGGTCCAAATTGACATTAATTCTTTACAATTATTATATATAATAATAACATCTAACATAATTATATTTAATATATTATTATTATTTATTTATTTTACTTCTAATTAATGATAGTACATATAATAATAATAATGTACATTAATTAATTAATAATAATAATAATAATAATAATAATAATAATAATAATAATAATAATAATAATAATAATAATAATAATAATAATAATAATAATAATAATAGTAATTAATTTTATTAATATTAAACTAACAAATTATTCACTCTACGGTGACGACATGTCTTCGCGATAGGCTTTGCATAATGGCGGGATTATTTCATTCCAACTTTTTAGAGGGAAAAAAATCAAAAAAAAATTAGGTTTAACCTATGGCGATGACATGTTGTCACCATAGGTTGTCAGCTAATTTTTAGTTTTTTTAATATTTATTTAAATAAATTAAAAATCAATTTAAATGGGGCTATGGCGACGATAAAGAGAACTCTATGCCGATGACGAAATTTTGTCGTTATAGGTCTACCTAAGGCGACGACTTATCGTCGCCATAGGGTTAGGATAGTCAAAAATCAAGATTTCTCTATAGCGATGACTTGTCATCGCCTTAGATGGACCTATGGCAACTAGGGAGTTTCGTCACCATAGGTTTGTCGCCACAGATGTAAATTCTTGTAGTGAACTTCTTCAACCCTTTTATATGTTGTTCCACTAAAATGAAGAGGAGAGTTTGGCGTGGTTCCATTTACTATATTGTTAAAATAGGTGACTTATACAATACTTTAGTGTAATTTGTTGGATCTAAATGCCAAAAAATGCATTCTAAATCCACAAGTTAGTAGATGCCACAACTTCAAGCATTATGAAAAAATACGGATGACCAACATGCATTTTTTAACCTTGCCACACATTAAGGTAGTTTTGTAATCCTAGTATGTGCAATTATTTCTACCAAGCATCTTTTAAAGCTATTCTAACTTATTTTTGCCTTGTATATCCGTTGAATGTCACTAGGCATCTATCTTTCTAAATATCTTTTGTCATACCAAGTACGTATAAGTTTTACTTAGTTTGTAAATGCATAACCTCAAAGTTCACCAAACATTTTAAAGTATTCATAAAATGAACCAATCACAGGTCTGAATATCATTTTTCGAATAACAACATTACATTTTTTTAAGGTGATAAAACCAATTCGATTTTTACCATTGTCAAAACCACATGTTCACTCTTTCCACATCTTCAAATACATCGTCCGGTTATGCCAGGCGTTATTTAAAGCAATCATCAACTGGAAACGTATGAGTGTGTAGCTGTTTGCGGTTGAGTGCAACTTTTCTGGTTCGTGGTAGCACTTGTAGTTGTGGTATCAATCATTTGATTGCACTTACAACCGTTTTTTTCTATAATTCACGTCCCTAGAGTTGGACTTATACGATAATCATGGTAATGATAATGATGCAGATAATAATATATTGATGTGAAACTTATAAAATGTTGGTTAATATTCATAATTTCATAGTGAAGTATGGTTAAAAAAGTTTACCAACTTTTTAAATTTAAACGTTCATATTCCCATGCTCATTAACTTGTTGGTGCCTTCTTCCTTAACGCTACTAACGACCCCAGTCCCCCTCTTGCGTGGTGTTCAACAACCTTAATGCCATGCCATGTAGGAGTTAACGCCCCTCAACATTTATATATATACAAGAGGGCCTAAGTTACATTTTTCTTTGAATGACCTACGTATTGTGGGTTATTAATAAACACGGTAACAAATTGGATTCAAGAATATTTAATACTAGCTTTAGTAAACCCGTGTATTCAGGGGCGGAGGCATGCTTTGGCTTATGGGGTCAAGTGACCCCATTAAAACTCTTCTTTTATATGACATGTATAGGAACACAAACACAAGTGACCCCGCAATCTTATTGCATGTGACCCCATAAAAAGAGTTTGTGTAAAAAGCTAACCAATCAAAGTGATTGGCTCAGTGGTATTTGTAATATCATTTTCTTTTGTCTGTCAACAAATTTCTCTAGTTCGAGACCATTATTCGGTGTTTAATTTTATAATTTTGTTTTACTTGTTTTAATTGTAGGTATCTGAAAGAAGCCCTCTACGCTCTAACTCCCCCATGTGCTTTTATTTCTTTCTTACATTTTTAAATCTTTAACTTATTAACATAACTTTTTGACTCTCATATAATGTCCCTTTTTAGCATGTCTCATTCGATGTTGTACCTAACCACTCACATCTCTTTACTTCCTGATAATGCTAACCAACCTAGTAAAAGAGATGATCATAAAGGGGAAATGTTATGTTTGGTTTGGTTCGGTTTGATTTGGTTTGGTTTCTACTCGACACACATTTCTTCTATTACTTTTTTGAGTCTGGTGAGAAATTTATTGAACATAAATGGACATTATATTTGGGGAATTGGATGATGGTAGCAAAATTGATTAGATGATAGTTTACATGAGGTAACTAACATAAAAACTAGAATCCTTTATTACGCTAAAGCCGAAAACTAAAAGAAAATTTACTGAGATTTTTTAATCGTTAAATAATATATGAAGTATATTCAAATATAAAAACTCAAATGATACATGCAAATCAAGTAATTTAAACAAAGTAATCTAACAATATGAAAATGAAGTGTTTATACTACTGACCTTCACCAACATCATTGGTGGATAATTTGAGAATAAAATTATAATCACCTTTAAAAAAACTGGAATATTCTTAAAAGTAATATGAATAAAAAAATTAATAACCTAAATTAAACTAAGTTGTGATGTTGGTTTCTTAAAAATCCAAGTTGATCCGACCCGAATTATTGACCCGAAAATTATGGCGTTGGCTTTTTGAAAATTCAATACTGAAAAAGAGTGATCCCATAAGAAAAAAATCCTGGTTCCGTCACTGCGTGTATTTACACGGGTTGAAAAAAATAAAATATTAATATAATTAAATTTATTAAATATAAATAATATTTTAAGATATGATATTATTGAAATTACGTATGATAATGACTATAACTAATAAAACAGTGATATCAACTTTTTAAATTTTTGTTTTCAGCTTTTTTTAAAAAAAAACATTTTGTTTTAAAACAGACCGTATAAATACTTTTAAAAATTTTCTTATTATAACTCCCAATTTAATTATTTTTGGTTTTAAAAAATTCCAATTTTTAAAATATTTTGTATTTTTTTATAAAAAAATTATGCTTTAGAAAATTTTATTATTTTTAAAAATTTTGTTTATTTAGAAATAACATTAATAAATAGATTTTTTAGTTTATTAAATGCAAAATATTGTTAAATAATATTATTACTAATTAAGGTTATTAAATAAGAGAGAGATGAAATAAAATTTTGGTGAATATGATTGTGGTACTGCCACGTGACTTAATTTATTTCCTTAGAAATAACATTAGTAAAAACATCTTTTGCTTAATTTATTAAAAAACTATTTTAATTTAAAAAAATTTAAATAATATTATTAGTAATTAATATGATTATTAAATATGAGAGACAAGCGGGAGAAATTGTTGACGAGCAATATGGTGCTGACATATGTCCTCTTAAATACCTGTTTATTAGAGTATGGAGATTCATAACAAACTCTAAGTTCTTAAGTGGACACCGATAGTATTTGTCGTATACTATTTAATTTTAAGCAACAAGGGTTGAGTGATTTGCAACTAAGACTAGCGGATTGGATTCAACTTAATTGGCGAGCTGAATTGTCCGGTTATGACCAACAGAAAGGGGACGCATGCAGTGGTGCTTCATAGTGGTGACGAACGGTTTGGTTTCATGGTCGTGATGGGTGTTGTTTAGTGTGTGGACGAACAAAATGAGAGTGGGAGAGTAGAAGAAGAGTAAAGGGTTGGTGGAACGGGGTAAATTACAAAAATGATCAAAATACTCTTGTGTGCAAGGTATGTGAGTCTTTTTTCGTTCAAGGTAAGTGAAATTTAATGTTTAATTCAACCAAAATATGAAAGGTATATAAGTCCTTTTTTAAACTTAGACTTCAAACCCATTATTTTCGTCAAATCAAATGAATAGTTTGTGATCAACTCTAGAAAAAATAGATTTTAATAATACAAACTATTGACTATTGGTCAATATTAATATCATAGAAATCTGATAAATGTTTTTTAAACTTAGGCTTCGATTTTGTTATTAATAACAATTACAGTCTAACTATTCGTTAACTCCGTTAGTTTTTTATTATGTATTATGTGACGTGACTCGTGAGGTGTCTTATAACATAGTTTTAATTAAAAATATAATTGTTTTTATAAAAGATCATTTTCTATAAGTTTTTTAACGTAACAGTTTTATCGCTTGTTGAGTAGCTTGGTGACAAAAATACACAAAAACTAAATGACATATTTATATTTTTTATTTTAGTTATGTGTATACCAAGTCACATGCCACATCACAAGCCATATCATGTGTCGCGTCGTCTAAACTAAAAGGAAATTAACGAATAGTTAGACTGATATTGTTATTAGTAATAAAATCGAAAGATGGGATTTATACTGGTTAAATTGTTAGTTGGGATTAATATCAACCAATAGTAAATGATTTGAATAATTAAAATTCAATTTTTCTAAGTTATGAAATTAATATAAATTGATTGTTGATCAATAAATATGTTGCTTGTTTTTTAACATGCTAATATTTTTCAAACTAATGTCAGTCATAATGTCCTTTTCACACAAATATGTATGTATTCATGAACTCTTAAGAAGACGAAGTTGATTGTGGTCTGTTGTCGATATAAATTGAAACTTTCCATTGATTTAACAAAGGAAGGACATTGAGTACTTGTACTTCTTTTTTAGTCTACTTCGCATTTATTGTGAAATTTATTTGACATACAGCGTGTTACGAACGCCAATAGGTCTCTTTCGTATATTTTCTGGTTTTCTCATGTTTTTCACAAGTCTATGCCTCATCATTGGTCGATACAATAGTACGTGCCAGATTTTTAATTAAAAGAGTATGACCTATTTTTTTAACGGCTGAGATTATATATATAAAATAAAGAAACATATACAAGAAACTTCCAAAGAAAACAATGAAACTAAGTGTTTTAAAATTAAAATTACACCATAAACAAAATTAACTCTCAAGTAACAAAAAATCAATTATGGAAAAGAAACACGACCTGAGTTGGGAGGAATGGTGTTGTTAGTGGAGGCAAATACATGTGCTAAAAGCCGGAGCTAGTATGGAGGAATTATGGGGTTGGAGGTTGTCAGTGACGAGAGGAAGGATGGCGGCAACGGTGATGTTGGCGCCAACGAGTGGAAAGATTGATAGGAGTGAATGGACGATGGTTGTGGACTTGTGGTGTTCTCTGGAATCGCAGAGCGGAAGAATGGTAAAGGTGGAGAATTGATATAAACATAGAAACGAATGAGTGATTATGTAACACCCGGAAATTTATTATTTTGAAGCCGACGAAGAAAGAAAAGAAATAAAGTCTAAAGTCGAGGGACCAAACTCGCCAACGAAGAAAAATTGGGAGATGTGGTGGTATGTGTAGGGAGAGGGCAGCCCACTCTCCCCACACACACCAAAATTCAGTTCACAAAGAAGAGAGAAGAGAGAAAGAGGAGAAAAGGAGAAAAAGTGGTGTTTCGGTGATTCGGGTGTCCAAATCCGTCGAGTAGCAAGCCAAATCGAAGCTCTTGTCTTTGTGCTCGATTGTGTGAGTTCTAGGACCCCACTTTTACTTGTTTTCAACCGATTTTGGGGCTGGAAAGTGTGCAAAACCCGTTTTTATGTGTGTGTGGGTTTGACCCATTTGGGTGTGATGTGTATGATGCGTTTAGAGTATGATTTCGGGCTTGTGTGTGCTTGTATGGTGTTAAGGTATACATCCCTAAGGTCCAGGAGGGTTAATTTAGGCTTAGAATGGGTTTGGATGAGCTTGGAGGCCGAAAATGGCAGATTGGGTTCGGGATGAACTCCATTCTGCATCAGCTAGGGCTAGGCGACCGAATGAAGGCCATACGGCCGAATGAGGGCGATTGAAGGTCATTCGCACGATTGAGGTTCAGTCGCACGACTGGGAGTCCAGTCGCATGAGGGTTGTACGACTGAGGGTTCAGTCGCATAGATGCTTAGTCGCATGAGTCCATTCGCATGAGGTTAGTCGCATAGGTGCCCATTCGCAGTAGTCCCATTCGCACGAGGTCCATACGCACGATTGGATGTTCATTCGCATAGATGACCATCCGCATGGGTCCAGTCGCATGATGTTCAGTCGCATGGAGGCCATGCGACTGAAGGGTGTCCATACGCCCGAATAGGGCTGTTGCACTCGAATGAATGAGTAGTTTAACTTTTGGCCTTCGGGGAAAGGTGCAGATGTAAGTTTGGACGTAAGGCAAACCGTAAGAGCATGTAAGAGTATGGTTATGGCCTTAGAGTGCATATAGGGCATGATGATGATGATGATGATGTTGCATGTTTATGCATATTATGAATGTATGATGTTGCCCTGTATGATGATGATGAATATGTTTGATATGTTCCTTGTTATGATGTATGATTATCTTTCTTATGGCTTTACGTATTATGATGAATGAAATGAAGTATTATGTAACGTAAAGTGGAAAGTGATGACACGCCTTGCATGCATCGGATAACGGGTCCTTCTTTGTGATTGACCATATGTGGAACCTCTACCGCTTACCCTTAGTACTGTGGCATACGTTTAGCTGTTCATTTATTGACTTCGGCCCAGTGGCTATGACCGTCGGTTATATTAGTACTGTGGCATACGTTTAGCTGTTCATTTATTGACTTCGGCCCAGTAGCTAAGACTGATTGGTTAACCCCAGTACCGTGGCATACGTTTAGCTGTTCATTTATTGACTTCGGCCCGGTAGCTGTGACTAATTGGGGTGTAGCATATGGTATTGGTATGGATGATGTCCGATGCGCAAGTAAGTTAAAAGGAACGAATGAACGAATGAATGAATGAAGAAGATAATAATGATATTATCTATGCGTACGTATGATGTGTGATCACGTTAAAGTAAAGAATGGTTTTATATGAAAGTAAAGTATGTTTTATTATTAAAACTAGAACTCACTCAGCAACGCTGACTTTTATTGCATTTTCCAGTTGGCAGGTAAATGATTGCTGAGGATGGCACGGCGAAGCTACTCAGCTCTTTTGGGATGGCATCCAATTATATAGCTTTTGTGATGTAATGCAAACATGAATTTTGTAACCGGATAATGATGTATTATTTGGCAAAAGTATTTATAATGAAATGTGATGTCATTTTTGAATGTTTCCGCTGCAATGTTTTCCTAATGTAACTGAAATTATATGTTTTATTAGCGATGAATGACCAACTGTAGGCGTCCCGGGAACGGGGCCTTACAAGTTGGTATCAGAGCCAAAGTTTAAGTGAAATGGGTAAATTTTCAAAATAAACCTTAACTTAAACTGAAAATGGGACGAATGGGGAATGGGATGCCAAACTGAGTAGCTGCGTGCCATCAGGTATTTTCTTAAAGTTAACCGGTTTATGTGCGCATGGTATATGTTATGTGTTGTATGTAGATTTGAATACTGATGTAGTCAGGACAGGTAATACTTGGGTATGAAGAGTAAGTAAGTGGCTAATCACAACTGGCCACTGTAATTAGGGACTTACTATACTTGACATAAACTGAGTTGTTTCCTTGAATGACCGTGTTGGTGTTTGAATCTTTCAGTGTGTTAGAGAATGGCTGGTGGTAGATCTTCTAGAGCTTCTAGGGGTGGAGGCCGTGATGGCCCTGTTGCTGAACCACGCCCTAAGAGAGGAAGGCCTAGAGCTGAGAAAGAGGTTCCTGCAGAACCTGAGACTCCTCATCCAGAAGCTGGGGATGAGAGTGCGAACTTGAGGGCCTCAGTAAAGAGGCTGTTGTGAGGAAGTACATCAGGTCATGCAGACAATCTTACCGTCTGTGGTGACCGAAGTCATCAAGGCTGTGAAGGAAGGGGAAAGGAAGGAGAGAAACCGGGCCACGGGGGAGCAACCGGAGCCTGAAACTATTTTCTCCGATAATGAGGAGGAAGAGGAAGAGGAGCCTGTGCGGGAGGTGGCACGAGGCTGCAACTACGGGGTGTTTATGAGATGCAAGCCCCCAACTTTTGACGGTAATGGCAATGCCGCCGCTGCTCACCGATGGGTGAGAGAAATGGAGGCTGTTCTCGACATAAGCGAATGCCGAGAAGATCAGAAGGTAAAGTTTGCCACCCACTCCTTTGTGGACTCGGCACTATGCTGGTGGGACAACATTGTCCAAGCTGAGGGTAATCGGGCGATCGGGAGAATGAGGTGGCCCGAACTGAAGAAGATGGTAATTGAGGAGTTCTGTCCTCACAGGGAAATGGATAAGATTGAGAGGGAGTTCCTGCAGCTGGAGGCGGGATCCATGACACACCAGCAATATACTACCAAGTTCAACGAGATGGCACGGTTGGTGCCGGATCAGGTGACGCCTCTTTCTCGGAAGATCAAGAGGTACATTCAGGGTTTACCGGTGGATGTCCGCCGGCATATGATCGCCGCCCGGCCAAGTACGTTTAGGTCGGCGGTTGATTGGCCGGAAGACTTTATGATGAGAGGGGAGTGGTGGTGGTTGAAGCGAATAGGAAGGGTGGTGGTGATCGAAGCTGGAACGGGAAGAGGTTTGGTCGGGGTGAGGCCTCGACGGGTAACAAAAAGGCACGGGTGGATGACCGCCGCGTGGCCACACCGGGAGCAGGGTCGAGGAGATGTGGTAAGTGTGGAAAGGAGCATGCGGGAGAGTGCAGGCTGGGTTTGAATGTGTGCTTCAAGTGTGGGAAGACTGGGCATATGGCGAAGGATTGCCTGACGGGCAAATGTTTTAACTGTGGGGAAATTGGTCATATGAGCAGGGATTGCAAGAAGCCGAGGGCTGAGAGTTCAGGGGCGAAGAGGACGGGAGGTGATGGACCGAGGGCGAGCGCCAGGGCATTCACCATGACACAGGAGGAGGCTAGGACGGACCCTGACGTTGTGTCCGGTACGTTTCTGGTGAACCAAACTTTAGCTTCTGTGTTATTTGATTCTGGTGCTAGTAAGAGTTTTATTTCTGCTGCTTTCTGTGCTAAGCTGCCTGTTAGTAGTAGACGTGTTGATGCGCCCTTTGATGTAGAAACTGCCATAGGTAAGTCTACCAGGATTTCTGAGATGATAGAGAATTGTGATGTGGAGCTTGAGGGTCATAAGTTTCCTGTTAGACCGTTTGTGATGACCTTAGGTGGTTTTGATTTGGTTCTTGGGATGGATTGGTTAGCGGACTTCGAGGCGAACATTGTGTGTCGCAAGAAGATGATTCGGTTGTCGGCGCCTGACGGTAGTTCAGTGACGGTATATGGTGATCGGGTTACTACGATTCCGAAGGTGATCTCGATGGCAGTGGCGGGAAAGTGTATGAGGCGTGGATGTAGTGCCTACTTGGCCTATGTAAAGGATGTGGATACGCCAACACCACAACTAGCTGATGTACCGGTTGTGTGTGACTTTCCAGATGTGTTCCCAGAAGACTTATCAGGAGTGCCACCTGACAGAGAGATTGAGTTTCAGATTGATCTGATACCGGGTGCCCAACCTGTTGCCAAGGCACCGTATCGGTTGGCTCCGACCGAGATGAAAGAGTTGATGGAGCAGTTGCAAGAGTTGCTTGATAAGGGGTTCATTAGACCGAGTATCTCTCCTTGGGGTGCTCCGGTCCTGTTTGTAAAGAAGAAGGACGGTAGTATGAGGATGTGCATCGACTACCGCGAGCTGAACAAGTTGACAGTGAAGAACCGATACCCCTTACCGAGGATAGATGATTTGTTCGATCAGCTTCAGGGTGCCAGTTGGTTTTCGAGAATAGATCTTCGATCTGGTTACCATCAGTTGAAGGTGAAGGAGCAAGATATTCCTAAAACAGCTTTCCGTACGCGCTATGGTCACTACGAGTTTCTTGTCATGTCTTTTGGTTTGACCAACGCGCCAGCTGCTTTTATGGATTTGATGAACCGTGTGTGTCGGCCTATGTTGGATAAATCAGTGATTGTGTTTATTGATGATATCCTGATTTATTCGAGGAGCGAAGCAGAGCATGCCGGTCACATTCGGGAGGTTCTAGAGACGCTGAGGAGGGAGAAGTTGTATGCAAAATTCTCCAAGTGCGCGTTCTGGTTGCGCGAAGTTCAGTTCTTGGGTCACGTGGTGAATCCCGATGGGATTATGGTGGACCCGGCAAAAGTGGAGGCGGTTATGCAATGGAAGTCACCAAAGACGCCATCCGAGATTCGTAGCTTCTTGGGTTTGGCGGGTTACTATAGAAGGTTCATCCAAGACTTCTCCAAGATTGCTTCTCCACTAACCAAGTTGACCCGAAAAGATGTGAAGTTTATATGGGGTCAAGCTCAAGAGAAGGCGTTTGAAGAATTGAAGGCGAGATTGACTCAAGCTCCTGTTCTGTCATTACCCGATGGAAGTGAAGATCTGGTGGTTTATTCCGATGCTTCTTACTCGGGGTTGGGGTGTGTGTTAATGCAGAGAGGAAAGGTTATAGCCTATGCATCCCGACAGTTGAAGGTTCATGAGGTCAATTATCCTACTCATGACTTGGAGCTGGCAGCCGTGGTCTTTGCTTTAAAGATTTGGAGGCACTACCTCTACGGGACGAAGTGCACCATATTCACTGACCACAAGAGTCTGAAGTACTTCTTTGAGCAGAAGGATTTGAACATGAGGCAGAGGCGGTGGTTGGAACTTATAAAGGATTATGATTGTGAGATCCACTACCATCCGGGCAAGGCCAACGTGGTGGCTGATGCCCTTAGCCGAAAAGAGAGGCCCGAGCCGATTCGGGTGAAAGCGTATCAGCTGATCATGACCTCCGATGTGAGTTTCAAGATGAGGCACTGAAAGAAGATCATCTTAACTCTGAAAGAATGAGAGGTCTGGTTGGAGAATTGGGTGAAAACACGCTCGGTGTTAGAACCCGATTTGATCGTGTGTGGATTCCTCGTTTTGGGGATCTACGGGGGAAGATAATGGATGAAGCTCACAAGACTCGGTACTCCATTCATCCTGGTGCCACAAAGATGTACCATGATATGAAGAAAGATTATTGGTGGCCGGGTATGAAGCGCGATGTGGTGGAGTACGTGAGTAAGTGCCTTACTTGCTTACAGGTGAAGGCCGAGCATCAAAAGCCGTATGGGAAGATACAACCTTTGGATATACCGGAATGGAAGTGGGAGCACATCACCATGGATTTCATTACAAAGCTACCGCGTACCCCGAAAGGGTACGATGCCATATGGGTGATAGTTGATCGTTTGACGAAGAGTGCTCACTTCCTACCGATCCGCGAGACATATTCATCTGAGAGGTTGGCTGATCTGTTCATCAAGGAGATTGTGACTCGTCATGGTGTGCCGGTGTCTATCGTGTCGGATCGCGACACCCGGTTTACATCTAAATTCTGGAAGAAGTTCCACGATGCTATGGGGACGAGGTTACATATCAGCACGGCTTATCATCCCCAGACTGATGGTCAGTCAGAAAGGACCATTCAGACGCTGGAAGACATGCTTCGGGCATGTGTGATTGATTTTGGTGGAAGTTGGGATGACCACCTACCGTTAGCCGAATTCTCATATAACAACAGTTATCATGCCAGCATTGGTATGCCTCCATATGAGATGCTATACGGTAGGAGATGCAGAACGCCCGTTTGTTGGGGCGACATTGGTCAGAAGGAATTGGGAAGCGTCGAGGTAATGAGGCTACGACTGAGAAGCTTGAGAAGATCAAAGCCTTCATGAAGGCAGCCAAAGATAGACAGAAGTCGTATGCTGACAAACGGCGCAGGCCGATTGAGTTTCAGGTGGGTGACCGGGTTATGTTGAAGGTCTCACCTTGGAAGGGCATCATTCGCTTCCGAAAGCGGGGCAAGTTGAGCCCAAGGTATATAGGCCCTTTCCGAATCATTGCTCGAGTAGGAGAGGTGGCCTATAGACTGAAGTTGCCAGATGAGTTAAGTGGAATTCACCCGACATTCCATGTATCTCATCTAAGGAAGTGCTTAGCAGATGAAGATATGATTGTCCCATTGGAAGATATCGAAGTAGATGAACGGCTCAATTATGTGGAGCAACCAGTGGCAATCATCGACCGAAAGGAGAAAAGGCTAAGGAATAAAGTGGTTCCTCTTGTGCGTGTACAGTGGAAGCACAGGAAGGGATCCGAGTCGACGTGGAAGACTGAGGAAGAAATGAGACAACATTATCCACGTTTGTTCGAGGAATGACAGGTTTCGGGGACGAAACCTATTTAAGGGGGGTGGACTTGTAACACCCGGAAATTTATTATTTTGAAGCCGACGAAGAAAGAAAAGAAATAAAGTCTAAAGTCGAGGGACCAAACTCGCCAACGAAGAAAAATTGGGAGATGTGGTGGTATGTGTAGGGAGAGGGCAGCCCACTCTCCCCACACACACCAAAATTCAGTTCACAAAGAAGAGAGAAGAGAGAAAGAGGAGAAAAGGAGAAAAAGTGGTGTTTCGGGTGATTCGGGTGTCCAAATCCGTCGAGTAGCAAGCCAAATCGAAGCTCTTGTCTTTGTGCTCGATTGTGTGAGTTCTAGGACCCCACTTTTACTTGTTTTCAACCGATTTTGGGGCTGGAAAGTGTGCAAAACCCGTTTTTATGTGTGTGTGGGTTTGACCCATTTGGGTGTGATGTGTATGATGCGTTTAGAGTATGATTTCGGGCTTGTGTGTGCTTGTATGGTGTTAAGGTATACATCCCTAAGGTCCAGGAGGGTTAATTTAGGCTTAGAATGGGTTTGGATGAGCTTGGAGGCCGAAAATGGCAGATTGGGTTCGGGATGAACTCCATTCTGCATCAGCTAGGGCTAGGCGACCGAATGAAGGCCATACGGCCGAATGAGGGCGATTGAAGGTCATTCGCACGATTGAGGTTCAGTCGCACGACTGGGAGTCCAGTCGCATGAGGGTTGTACGACTGAGGGTTCAGTCGCATAGATGCTTAGTCGCATGAGTCCATTCGCATGAGGTTAGTCGCATAGGTGCCCATTCGCAGTAGTCCCATTCGCACGAGGTCCATACGCACGATTGGATGTTCATTCGCATAGATGACCATCCGCATGGGTCCAGTCGCATGATGTTCAGTCGCATGGAGGCCATGCGACTGAAGGGTGTCCATACGCCCGAATAGGGCTGTTGCACTCGAATGAATGAGTAGTTTAACTTTTGGCCTTCGGGGAAAGGTGCAGATGTAAGTTTGGACGTAAGGCAAACCGTAAGAGCATGTAAGAGTATGGTTATGGCCTTAGAGTGCATATAGGGCATGATGATGATGATGATGATGTTGCATGTTTATGCATATTATGAATGTATGATGTTGCCCTGTATGATGATGATGAATATGTTTGATATGTTCCTTGTTATGATGTATGATTATCTTTCTTATGGCGTTACGTATTATGATGAATGAAATGAAGTATTATGTAACGTAAAGTGGAAAGTGATGACACGCCTTGCATGCATCGGATAACGGGTCCTTCTTTGTGATTGACCAATATGTGGAACCTCTACCGCTTACCCTTAGTACTGTGGCATACGTTTAGCTGTTCATTTATTGACTTCGGCCCAGTGGCTATGACCGTCGGTTATTATTAGTACTGTGGCATACGTTTAGCTGTTCATTTATTGACTTCGGCCCAGTAGCTAAGACTGATTGGTTAACCCCAGTACCGTGGCATACGTTTAGCTGTTCATTTATTGACTTCGGCCCGGTAGCTGTGACTAATTGGGGTGTAGCATATGGTATTGGTATGGATGATGTCCGATGCGCAAGTAAGTTAAAAGGAACGAATGAACGAATGAATGAATGAAGAAGATGATAATGATATTATCTATGCGTACGTATGATGTGTGATCACGTTAAAGTAAAGAAATGGTTTTATATGAAAGTAAAGTATGTTTTATTATTAAAACTAGAACTCACTCAGCAACGCTGACTTTTATTGCATTTTCCAGTTGGCAGGTAAATGATTGCTGAGGATGGCACGACGAAGCTACTCAGCTCTTTTGGGATGGCATCCAATTATATAGCTTTTGTGATGTAATGCAAACATGAATTTTATAACCGGATAATGATGTATTATTTGGCAAAAGTATTTATAATGAAATGTGATGTCATTTTTGAATGTTTCCGCTGCAATGTTTTCCTAATGTAACTGAAATTATATGTTTTATTAGCGATGAATGACCAACTGTAGGCGTCCCGGGAACGGGGCCTTACAGATTAAGGGCTTTATGGGTTGTCACCCTATCGTGACGGCATGTCGTCCAGAACGGTGTTCACGTAATTCACAGTACATATTAATAAAAGGAATAGATGCTATACAGACATATCGTCGGCACACACTTAATGTAATTTTTGGTAAATATATTACTTATGTTTTTACAGAGAATAAAGAAAATAACAAAGAAAAAAAATTATCTAATGCGTCGACATGTGTGCCAACATGTCAACACAAAATGTTTCACAAGGCGGCCTTTTTTCAGCCTTCCCACATTACCCAATCGCATTGACTTGTCGTCTCCGTAACCCTTAAACGGTGAAAATTATCCCAAACCCTATTCCTTTGACTTGTTATCGTTGTAAATCTAGCTACGCCGAGCATAAAATTTTTTGGCATCTCAATTTGATTCATTGTGATATAACTTTGATACGTTTTGACAAGCAGAAGTTATTCATCCCTAAAAACACTTTGTCAATATTTTGTCGACCACGAAGATATGTACACTCGTGATCTTGATTTGAGTATCCCTAAGAATCTAATATATGAAAAATCTACAAAACCTGCATTGGAAATAATCCATAACCTAGAACATGGAATTGAGTGGGTTAGTGAGTCGGTTGGTTGGAAGGGTCGGTGAATCGATCATTGAGGAATCAATTAATTAAGTATTGTTATATAGTTCCTTCTTTATATTATGATAGGTAGTTCGTGTTTTCTTTTATGGTATTGTTTTCTCTTACCACCAAACGTTATATACAAGGATGCCTTGAAAGACTATTATGTTTATATAGTTTTCGCTCATATCGAATCGTGACAATTAGGGTTCTACACTTGTTTGCAAGTTAATATGAATGGCTTTTCAAATATTCACTGAGTTTTGTATTTTGATATGTTTTTATAAAGTAGTTGGGTGACAAGCACTTCAAATAATCTTAATTTTAAAGCGTTTCATTTAAAACCGCTTATAAATTTTATTTTTAAGGTGGTTTTTGTCAAAATATGATTTATATTTGTTCATAGATTAACTTTCCCTATATGTGACTAGTTCTTTTTATCTCTTGCATTTAATCATCTCGTTAATTTAACGTTTTAAAAACTAATCTTTCTACTTTAATAAAATAGTAAATAAGGGGAACACGTGATAGTATCACATTCGTTCTCTATTCTATTAAATAATTAAATTAACTACTAGTAGTAATATTTTAATTATTTTAGATTAAAATTAGCTTTTTGATAAATTAAAAAAAAGTCTTTGTATTTATGTTTAATCTAAGAGACATATTTGCATAAAATAATATTTTTTCCCAAAGAACAAACTTTTTTAAAAACTTTAAAGTTGATGCTTTTAAGATGTAAAATTGTTATAAACAAAAAATATTAAAAGTTATAATAAGAAAATTTTTTGATATGATATTTTTTAATAACGATTCCTTTTGAATCAAAATATATACTTTCTTTTGAATAAATTTTTTTAAAAAAAGTTAATATTATTATTGTTTTACTTATAGTATTTATTGTTATATAATTTCAATCATATCTTATTTTAAAATATTATTTTATAATTAATAAATTTATTATATTTAATATTTTATTTGTTCAAATTATGTAATATATAAGTTAGTAAAGCTAGTTGTCTGTATAGAATTTATATTATACTAAGTAGCAACTTTAGGTTGCATTGGTGGTTGTACTATATGCATTAGAGGTTATACATGTCTTTTGTTTACTTTTCTATATCTTTTATTTTTTATTTAAATCCAATACTTTTACACTTTTTATAATTCAACCCCTATAATTTTTCACTTTTAACTTTGGTCGATATTATTTTCTTCTTTTACAAAATTTTTGTATACGTTTTGCTCTAAACTTTGAGAGATAATACGCCATAACGTTCATGCGTGGTTCAACGTTGTTATGCATATTTTTCCCTACTTAACAACCCAATTGCAATGTCCGGATCCTAGATCGACTTAGCTATTGTTTTTAAAGTTTTACGTTTCCCAAACATGGTTCAGTGTTTTAACATCTACTTTCCGTTTGGTTTTATTTTTTTAATACGAGTTTTTCTAGCGTTGACGATCACTGGTGGTGGTGTGACGTTGATGCTATTTGGCATGATTTTAAGCCCCCGCCGTAAAGCGGGGGGCTTATTACTAGTTAAATTACAATTATTAACATATTAATATTTACAATAGGAATTTTCAATTTTTAACAACTCTATTACAATTAAACAAACTACGGGCACATTATATCACATACAAAGAACTTATAGGGGGTTATTATGGACATTCAAATACTACTGGCATTTATCTATCATAGTATTCATTCATAAACCTCAAACACATATCATCAAATACCCTAAACCCTAAACATCTCCAAGAGCCATAATTCACGCCGATCATCTGTTCATCATCTTCAATGGAGTATGTGAAGTATCAACCCGAATACAACCCAGAAACAATAATCAGTTACTGTTCAAATGGCGTTCAATCAGGCAGAAGCAAGAATCAAGATGTTAAAGATTTGATATTAAAGGCGAAGAAACATTTATCTGCAATCGGGTGGTCTTTCTTCTACATCTATAAGCATCAACACCGGCGAGAACTCCGGTATCGATCGCCTGCAGGTAGATTATATTATTCCCTCAGAACAGCTTGTCAATCTCTTGTAGATCAATATGGACGTTACATTCATGTTCTTGAAGAAAAACCTAAAGAATTAGACGTAAAAACAGAGAGAAAAGATTATCTGTTTAGTGATAATCGACCGAAGAAGAAGATTCGAATGGAAGATGTTGAAAGTTCATATTTTGAACAGCAAAAAGAGCAATTTCTTGTGGATGATGACACTGGTATCGTTGAAAACCAACAAATTGAGGGTGTCATGCTTCAAGATGTGAAAAGATTAACGACAATACATTATTCGATGTTTGAAAAATCTAAAGAACCAGTGAAGAAAGTGGAGAAAGGTGATGATTCTTTGAGTGATAATCGTCCCAAGAAACGGATTCGAATGGAAGATGTGGAAAATTCATACTTTCAACAACAAAGGGATCAATCTTTTGTGAAGGGTGAACCTGATATCGATGAAAACGATGGAATTGAGGGTAGAACTAAGGTTAATGATGTTAAAAGATCATTGAAATCTAGCAAGAAAAAGAATGATTTCAAGCCCATGAAGGTTATTCGAAAGGCGGATAAGGGTTCATCTACACGTAGAAGATGCATGCTCTCATTACTAATCGAAAAGAACATCTTGACAAAGGGTTCACGAGTCTTCTATCGCAAGAAAGACGGTCGAATTTTGGCGACAGGGCGAGTTTATGACGAGGGGATACAATGTGATTGTTGTGATCAATTCTTTCTATTGAGTAAATTTGAAGCTCATGCTGGAAGTACATATCATAGACCAGCAGCCAACATATTTCTTGAGGATGGAAGGTCGATTTTCGATTGCCAAAACTCGTTACAACAAGAAAACAATGTGTTAAGTACCATGATCAAATCAACTCAATCGGGTGATAGTGTAACGGGTAACGATGATTTTTGCTCTTTTTGCTATGATGGTGGAGAGTTAGTGTTATGTGATTCTTGCACATCTTCTTTCCATTCAACCTGCATCGGATTGACCCGAATCCCCGATTCAGATTACTGGTTTTGCCCTTCATGTTGCTGTAGAATATGTCATGAAGCTAGCAATGATCATGCCCAAATTAAATGTGCACAATGTGACCGAAAGTTCCACATTAATTGCGTTAAAAACTTAGGATTTGCAGTATCCAATGCCAATTGTGACAAATGGTTATGTTCAGAGAGTTGTGAACGTATATATGCATCCCTTAAGGCAATCTCAGGTAAAACAATGCCATTAACAGTGGACAACAGCTTAAGTTGG
This sequence comes from Flaveria ramosissima, assembly GCA_025215565.1. Lineage (NCBI taxonomy): Eukaryota > Viridiplantae > Streptophyta > Magnoliopsida > Asterales > Asteraceae > Flaveria > Flaveria ramosissima. The sequence goes on from CM046046.1 coordinate 39,396,607, forward strand.
AGGTTACTAAAGGTTGATGAAGGCGAAAACGACACGTATGAATGCACAGAAACTCACAGCAGATTAAACATCGCATTAGACGTGATGCACGAGTCTTTTCAGCCCATAAAGCACCAATGGTCTGAAAACGATCTGCTTGAGGATTTGATCTTTAGTAGGTCTTCATACCGCTCGAATTTCACGGGCTTTTTCACGGCGGTTTTAGAGAGGGATGATGAGATGATCACGGTGGCTGCATTGCGGATTCACGGTGGTAAAGCGGCAGAGATTCCACTTATTGCAACAAGATTCCGCCACAGGAGATTGGGGATGTGCCGGATATTAATCGATGAGATCGAAAGGAAGATGAGAGAATTGGGGGTCGAGAGGCTTGTGTTACCTGCGGTGCCGGAGATGATTAGTACATGGACGGAGTCGTTCGGGTTCAGTTTGATGCCAGAGATTGAAAGGTTGAGTCTTGTTGAGTACAAGTTTCTTAATTTTCCGGGGACTATAATGTGTCATAAGATGTTGAAGTGAATGTGAATAGGTGTTTTTATATAGGTCTAGTGTAATTTGGTTGCTTATTATTACTTGTAGAGATACTTGAATCCACTAGTACTTTTTATGGAACGTTTCTTCATATTCGGATTACTTTGTGTTGCTGTAGATATGTCATGAAGCCGGCCAAATCATTAACTCAACAACAGAAGATATCAATGATAAGGGCTAATTAAGTGTGTGCACAATATGAGTGAAAATTCCACATTGATTGTAAAAAAAGTAAAAATGTTGTAAATTCAAGAAGACTTTCATGTATTTAGTTTCTGCTCTTCTTATATTGATGCAATAGATCGCGCCCAAATGACGGGGTGTGACAATTTATATCGAATTGTGAAAACTAATTAGGGTTCTACTCGAATCTTGTTTACAAGTTGATACAATTAAAATCCTTAAGACGATTTGTGTATGTATAGGTTGATATAATGTTTAACCCATACTTTTACTTTCCTATTACTACTATAAAATTATAATTGTTTTTTTTCAAAAAAGCAAAAATGCATGTAAAATTTCCGGTAATAAACACTATGTTTAGATTTAGGCAACTTCGGAAACATTCGTACCACATAGTAATAAAAATCAACAAACTTGATTTATTCAATCATGCTTGTTTTAGAACAGAAAATATTAAGCAACAAGACCGATAGAAACCTTATTTGTGTGACATAATTGGTCACATACATGCACTTATATTATGAGATCCAAACCATGAAACTTTTCTTTGGTAATTTGATCCAACGTCCGACCCATTTCGATCGTGAGATGGTTCCTCCAATCTCCAACTTTTTCTTCCTCAAAGAAAACATGGTTAGGCATGCCTTTACGTAAAATCCCATGTTTATTAACTTCACTTAAGTTCTTAAAACTACATAGATTCACAATCTCTTCCACCATACCTTTGGCCTCTTCCTCCTCCGTGAAAGGGTATCCCAAGAACTTTGCAAGGCGCCTCAAACCTTTCATGGTATCCTTTTTCGTGTCCTCATATGTTAAAAACATGATCCTTGTTGGTTGTTCTAGAGCGACCATGTAGTACCCTTTCACATGATCCCAATACGGTCCGTTTGGTATAACGCCTTTAGTAAACATCTCAAAAGCCTCCTTGAGTGTCATTAGATCACGAGATTTCCCTATTAAGTTATTTGCAAAGTGAAACAAAGAGACTAACACGTCTTTAAGGTTTCTACACATGTAAATTATGCGACAACCATAATCAAGAAAGGATTTAGGCAATGAAGTGTAGGGCATATGGGTAGAAAAGAGACGTGGTGAGTGTTTATCAGCATAAGTTGGACACTCAACAAAAGGCAAGCAATTATGCGGGTTAGATGTTTGTAGAGGGTGAGTTGATAGAGGCTTGTTTTTGTACATGTTTCGGTTCATGGTAGCAAAGACAAGGGCTTGGAGCCATGTCATTAGTGTGGCTAAGTAGATATCGGTCGGAAGAGCTTGGATGATGTCTTGCGTAGCCATTACTGTTTCAACCGAGACAACGTTCTTCGACTGGTGCCAAAAGCCTTGATACTTGTATAGGTCTTCAGCTTCAAAGATAAGGTCAATATTGGACTCTTCACCTTCATAGTCTTCTAAACTAGGTTTAGTCACAGATGACATTGATAAAAGGATTGTATGTTATTCAATATACCCTTAGCTAACTATATATAGGAAAAACAATTTCTACATTAAGTTGCACTATGATATCTCGTATCTTATGAACAATTTAAACAAAGTGATCACAAATCTATAATTTAAAGTATTGTATTCGTAATACCTCAAATTGACCTCACAAATGGGTAACCCATTATATAAGAAAACATGGTCAAGCTGATGATAACGTTTTTATTTATTTTTAAATCTAAAGGATAAATTTGATGTGCTATTATATTTGTTATGTCCTCTTCAACATATAATGAAAATATGTTCTATAAAACTCATCAATATTAAATATGTATAGAAGAGTGGGGAGGGGAAAACTCATCCTAAAAAATAAAAATAAATAAAAAATAAACATATTTTTGAACATGTTGGGTTACATTCTTAGAAGTTAGGAGTAGTCTTATTTTTCGAACACCGAACAATGTGATTTCGTTAATCTTTTCACATCTTGAAGCATAATAAACTCAATGTGTTTGTTTTCAACGACACGTACCGTTTTCATCATCCACAAGAAATTGCTCTCTTTGCTGTTGAAACTATGAACTTTCAACATCTTCCATTCGAATCTTCTTCTTCGGTCGATTACCACTAAATAATCATCACGTTTCTTTGGTTTTACGTTTAGTTTCTTAGGTTTTTCTTTAATTTTGGGTTCAAATCTCACATGTGACAAAAATAAAAGTGTGTTCCAGGTGGGCTGACGTTTTCTCACCTAATGGAGATGATCGGGTAAGCTAGTGCCCCGTCAGTTATCCAATTAGCCGTAAAAAATAGTCTTGTATTTGACTCTTGGAGTTGACCGTCAGTAATCCAATTACCGTTAAGGAAAAAGTAGTTTTGTATTTTAACTCTTGGAGTTAACCATTAGTGATTCAATTATCCTTTAAAAAAGTAGTAGTTTTGTATTTTTTTTACTATTAGTTATTGGAATTGTTTTTACATCCTATATGTATAGCTTTAATTTGCGGCTGCTACCTACCCTACCTGCCTTAATCATTAATATATCTGATTTTATTAGAATCATTTTTTGGTTTGAAGCATTGAAAGTTTCGGACACAATTATAGTTTTTCTTTAGGTCACTGTGAACATGCGAGGAAGTTAGAGGGTTTTCATTTGTTCTGATAAATGTCTCTCTTAAATAGAAACAGAAAAGGTGGGCATTAAAAGACACAAATTTGAGGTTTGGTATGGTGGTTGGAAAAATGACTACTTAATAATTATTTGGTTATGTGGTTCAACTTGTCTAATATGTATATTCGTCGCTTAATTGAGGTGATTAGGGGTGTAATCGAGCTGAGACGAGTCCGATCAAGTTCGTATAAGTTTGGGCTCTGTTCGTTTTGGCTTAAGAAGGCTCGAGTTCGAGCTCAGCTCATTTCGAGCTTTATTTTTTGAGCTCAAGCTTGGCTCGTCAAGTAATTTTCAAGCTCGAGCTCGGCTTGGGTTTGACTCGTTTATTATATTATTTTTAATATTTTAATGTTTAATTTTATATATTTTTTAAATACAAAATTATGCATACTATATTTTTTATATATTTATATAAAAAAATATTTATATAAATATATATAATAAATCAAATAAAAATATATAAGTAAAAAGCTCATTTATGCTCTCGAGCCGGCTCGAGCTCGATATGTAAATCTCAGGCTCGTGCTTGATAAAGCTCGACTCGTTTCGAGCTTTTTATCGATCAGATCTTAAGTAGCTAGAGAGTAGCTTGGCTCTTTTGCACCTTATGTGAGATGATTATGTTATTTTCCTTAAAACAGGTTGGAGTCGAAGCAGTCAAAGTCAAGTCTTAGGAAGTTTGGCTAGAAATGCAAGGTTTTAGAAAGTCAACAAATGTAGTGGGTTAAAGTCTATTCATATAAAAAGGAACCTATTTTACTCATTATATTGAGAGACGTTGTCCCACGTATCATTTCTTATTTTTGTTCTTAAAATCACATTAAAATCGGTAATTTTTTTTTTCCAATTATTATTACATATTTTCTCTCATTCATTAACAAGCATTTTCAAAAATATTAAAAACATTTATAAGGATTGAATAATGTTTATAAAAAAATTCGATGTTATAATGATAAATAATTGAAACTTTAAATGATATATCAAGGATATTTTAGTATTAACTACATTTTTAAGTTCCATATTTTTTTTAAATGCTCATAACTTATAACATTATTTTATTAAAAATATTACACCATAAAAACAAATAGTTTTTAATCTTTATAACACCTATAATATTGATGCATAAAAAACGAATTTTTTTCACGTTATTTCACCTCATTGTGTAATATTCGTCAGCTAATTGTGTAATATTAGGTCATTGTGTAATATTCTTCACGTAATTGTGTAATATTTATCATATCATTATGTCTAATGTTGATCATTTTGTTATGTATAGTGTTTTATAAAAAATAATGATTTTCAAATAACACAATCTAAAAATATAATTTTTTATGTTATTGTGTAAACTTGATCAGATTATTGTGTAATTCTCGTTAATCAGCTCATTGTGTCTATTGCTAATTTTCGAATCTAGTGTTGGTCATTGTGTTACCCATTATGTCTAATGTTAACTATTGTGTTATGTATTGTGTTTTTTTTTAAATTGATTAATTCAAATAACATAATGTATACTCGTTTCATTCACAATGTTGAATGTAACTCTTTGTCAAAGACAACTTAACTACCCCAAATCTTTTCTATCTACAATCTTTCAACCTGCACTAGTCATTTGTTATGGTTTATCTTCAGATAATGCTTTGTATAAGTCATTTTGATAAAGAAGATCCTTGATTTGCATCTTTTTAAACCCAAAATCACTACCATCAAATTTCTCAAACTTCCAACCACTACAATAATTAAGGTCTATGGCAACGACAATATATTGGCGCTATAGGTCACCTATCATGACAAAATGTCGTCGCCGTAGAGTTTCCTGGATTTTTTGCTATACTAGACCTATTGCGACGACAAGTTGTCACCTTAGGTTGACTCTATCGCGACAACAAAATATCATCGGTAACAACGGTTGTCATAGATTTATTTTTTCAAATATTGATTTTTTAATTATTTTGTATACCCTGTGGTGACGCCATAGGGTTAAAACATGTCTTTTTTGCTATGAGGGAAAAAAACCCGTATTTATGAAACATCTCTGGCGAGGTCACGTTGTCACCATATATTGGAAAATAATAATAATAATAATAATAATAATAATAATAATAATAATAATAATAATAATAATAATAATAATAATAATAATAATAATAATAATAATATAATAATAATAATAATAATAATAATTAATAATTATTATTATTATTATTATTATTATTATTATTATTATTATTATTTTATTATTATTATTATTATTATTATTATTATTATTATTCTTATTATTATTATTATTATTATTATTATTATTATTTTATTAAAATAATAATAATAATAATAATAATAATTATTATTATTATTATTATTATTATTATTATTATTATTATTATTATTATTATTAATTTTTATTAATATTACATTAACTCTAATTATCATAAGTAATCATCATATTATAATATATATTATTTTTATTAATTATAATTATAAATATATAGTGTAAAATTAGAGTCAGATATGTTTGATTGTAAGATTTTGGCGTTGATTACACACGTTTAGGTTAACTATTATCCTATTATGATGATTGGTGTTGAATAACATGCGTTGATAGTAAATTACGGAAAAACTACGCTTATTAAGGTTAAGTTAGTTAGTTTGTTCTTAATCATCATCTGTGGCTGCTAAGCTTATCGCAACGACATGTCGTCGCGGTAGTCTATGCCAACGACATTTAGTATCTACGGTGACAACTTTTGTTGTCGAGGTAGGTCTTAATTCTTGTAGTGAACTTATTATTCTCTATCATGGTATCAAATTAGTTATTAAATAAATACAAAATTAAGAAGAACGAAACTAGCTGTACATCAAAATTAAGAACGAAACTAGCTGTACATCCAAAGAAAATTTTAGCATATAAAATATTTTTCACAATTATTTTCTATCAAAAAAATAGTTAGACCAGCGCAAACACATGAAGTTGATAAGAACATGAGCAGATATCAACTGATAGCAAATCATCAATGTAAGGCCCCGTTCCCGGGACGCCTACAGTTGGTCATTCATCGCACTCAAAACATATAATTACATTTTTCCTTTCTTAAATAGTTGCAGCGGAAACATTAAAAACATAATTTCATTCCATCAAAATACTTTTGCACATTAGTACAATCGTTCCTTTAACAATATCAGGTTACATTTATTACAAAAGCATTAAACATAAAGATGTCATCCAAAATATGCTGAGTAGTCGCCTCGTGCCATCCTCAGCAACATACCTGCCAACTGGAAACACATCAAAGTCAGCAGTCAGCGTTGCTGAGTGAGTTCTAGTTTTATAATAAAACTTACTTTTCTTTCGTAAAACTGTTCTTTACTTTCTTTATAAAAACATTCGTTACATACATGCGTTCACACATCATACGTACATACAGATAATATCATTATTATCTTCGTCATTACATTCGTTACATTCATCCATTATCATACATCATTATCTTTCACTTCTTTCTAGATCCTGTCAGGCTTTACCCTCTTCATGGCACACAGCCACGATTACTGAGGTCGAATGACAAGGATCCCATTTCGTACATTATTAGAATCATTCGTTAACGTTCATTTCATACATTCATTCTTTCCTTCATTACCTTGCTCATTACCATTCATTACTCGAATCTTGTCTCATGCAATATCCCCGACTCATGCTCGAAAGCTGATGTTGTGCCGGGACCTGCTCACAAGCCCCCGACTCATGTCCGAAGACTGACACAACACCGGGATACGCGACAAAGATCCTATATGAGTCAATCACAGGGACTGAACTCCATCCGAGTCTTTTGCAACACAAAGTCGCTCACCTCCTTATCTCGTCTCATGCAATATCCCCGACTCATGTCCGAAGACTAATACTGTGCCGGGGCCCGATAAACAAACCCCCGACTCATGTCCGAAGACTGAAACAGTACCGGGATACGCGACACGGAACTCGTCATCCGTCACTTTCATCATATGCAATACTCCCGACTCATGTCCGAAGACTGATACTGTACCTGGGCCTGCTCACAAACCCCCGACTCATGTCCGAAAACTAGCACAGTACCGGAGTACGCAACAAGCACCTCTTCCGAGTCTTTTGCGACACAGAGTCGCTCACCTCATACATATGCTTGCAAGCCTTTCATTCGTTCATTCGTTAAGTCATTCATTCATTCGTTCAATAATGCATGCATTCATTCATTACGTTCCTCTTTTCATTATCTTTCACTTTACGTTACATAATACTTTCATTTCATTCATTAACTTTCAACGCAAAGCCAAGGAAAGATAAACATACCAAGCAAGGAACATAAACATAAACTTAAACATACAACATCATCATACATAAGCATCAATCATACATCACATCACGCACATCATACATACGATGCAACAAATGCATCACCATGCCTATCATAACACATAACATCATACATATCATTATCATCTCCATCAACATTATCATCATAATCTCATCATCATGTGTCACCTTACACCGTCCATGCCCATCACATCGTCGAGAGATTTCATCTCGGCTATCATCTCTGAACACTTAGGCGAATGGGCATCTATGCGAATGGACCCTATGCGAATGGACTATGGGCGAATGGACCTCTACACGAATGGACTCCCAGTCGCATAACTCTCATGCATATGGCCTTCAGTCGCATGACTTCAGGCGTATGGGCTTCAGTCGCATACCCTTCGTGCGAATGAACCTCAGTCGCATGGCCTCCAGGCGCATGGACTTCAGTCGCATAACCTTCGTGCGAATGAACCTCAGTCGCACCACCTCTCAATCGCATGACTCTCAAGCACATGAACTCCAGTCGCATGACCATCATGCGTATGGACCTCAGTCGCATGGCAAACGTGCGCATGGACCTCAGTCGCACTTCAATCGGCCGAATGGCCTCCAGTCGCCCTCCAGTCGGTCGCCTAGCCCTAGCTGGTGCAGAGTGCAGTTAGCTCGACTGCAGCTGCGGGTTTTCGACCTCCAACCCCTTCCAAACCTCTTCTAAGCTCAAATCAACCCTTCAAAAGGTTAGGGAAACATACCATGACCTCATACAAGCAAAACCAAGCAAGAAATCAAGCCTCAAATGCATCATACACATACATACATGCATCAAAATGGGTCTTCACCCAAAAACTCGAAAATAGGTTTTTGGACGTGTTCCACCCCCAAAATCAGTTAAAAACATGTAAAAGAGGGGTCCTAGAACTCACCTTAACGATCCCGTCGAGTTGAGCTTCGATTTGACTCGCTCCACGTTGATTTCCACGCTCGAATCCACCCGAACCAACTTTTCTCCTCTTTTCTCCTTCTCCTCTCTTCTCCTCACTTGGCTGAAATATGGGGAGAATAAGGGTGTTTTCCCCCCTTTTATACTCCCGTGCATCGAAGTTTCTCTCGTTGGCGGGTTTGGTCCCTCGACTTTGGACTTTATTTCTTTTTCTTCTCTCGTCGGCTACAAAGGAAATTTCCGGGTGTTACAAGTCCACCCTTAAATGGGTTTCGTCCCCGAAACCTGTTGTTCCTTGAACCATTGCTAGAAATTTTGTCTCATCTCTTTTCCAGTCTCTCACCTGGAGTTCAATCGCTCTACGTCGTTTATTAACATACGACTTCTGGTCTATCTTCGGCTACTTCTCTCAGGGCTTTGATTCCTTTCGGGCTTCTCAGTCGTTGCCTCAGTCACCTCAATATTTCCCAAACGTCGTTTGGTGCTCGACCTTCGCTTGTAGACAAGTAAGGCATCTACTCACTTACTCCATCATGTCACGCTTTGTTCCTGGCCACCAATAATCCTTACTCGCGATTCGATATATCTGTCGGCTGAGATATTGGTATATCCACACACCTTACATCGGCCAAATAGACGATACGTCTACGCCTCATGGATTGCTAACTCCTTCACCTTATGATGTATGCCTAACCACCCAAGTCTGTCCTGAACCGTCTAGTAAGAACAAACGCTTCCTCAATTCTATCCCGCAGTCCTCTAGGGCATCTAGGTAACCTAGCGGATTCATTAATAGCAATCTCTACATCGAAGGGCTCATCGATGTTCTTTCTCCTAACATGCCACATACAACAGAAAGCAGTATGAACGAAGCTACTACTAGCATCGCATTCAAATCATAGATGCACAAATTTTAAATTACCAGAAACGTACCTGACGTCGAGTCGAAGTCCGCTCTAGCCTCTTCCTGGTCATGGCAAAAGCTCTGACCTTTACCCTCTATTCCCTTTTCTCGTACCGGAGCCTCCTGCCTTCTGCTTCTTACAATCCCTGCTCAGGTGTCCAGTCTCGCCGCAGTCGTAGCATTTAGCCGTGCGGCAATCCCTCGCCGTGTGGCCTTCCTTCCCACACTGGAAACAGACGTTCAGTCCCCACTTGCATTCTCCCTCATGGTCTCTACCACACTCTCTGCATGCTTCTCCTTTCCTTTCTATTCTCTTCCGATCATCGTTCCTTGATGTCTTACCTTCATACACAAACCCATCATCATTGTCTCGCCTTCCTTTCCCCTTCTTAACATAGGCTCTCTCCTCCCCTTCGTCTGTCATCGCCATCGCCCGCTCGTCGTACAATCTTCCCGCCAGGTCAACTGCTGATCTAAACGTGCTCGGTCGGGCAGCGATCATGTGCCTGCGGATATCCGTCGGCAAGCCCTAAATATACCTCTTGATCTTTCGCGAAAGAGGTGTCACCTGATCTGGCACCAGCCGCGCCATTTCATTAAACTTGGTAGTGTATTGCTGATGCGTCATTGTTCCCGCTTCCAGCATCAGGAACTCTCTTTCAACTTTATCCATCTCTCGGTGAGGACAGAACTCCTCAATCACCAGCCTTTTCAATTCTGACCATCTCATCCTTCCGATCGCCCTGCTTCCCTCAACTTGGACTATGTTGTCCCACCGGCACAAAGCTGAGTCCACGAAAGAGTGGGTAGCAAATTTTACTTTCTGATCTTCCCGTCACTCGCTGATATTTAAAACGGCTTCCATTTCTCTCACCCATCGGTGAGCAGCAGCAGCAGTGCCATTACCATCAAAAGTAGGGGGCTTGCATCGTTGAAACTCCCCATAGTTACAGCCTCGTGCTGCCTCCAGCGCAGGCTCTTCTTCTTCTTCTTCCTCTTCGTCATCGGAGAGAACTGTTTCAGTCTCGGGTCGTCTCCTTTCGCCCGAAGGTCTACCCCTTTCTTTCCTCTCCTCATCTCTAACAGTCTTTATCACTTCGGTAACCACAGACGGTAGGATCGTCTGCAAGACCTGATGCACTTCCTCCACGACCGCCTCTTTCATCGAGACTCTCTGATTAGCATTCTCATCACCGCCCTCAGGATGAGGGGTCTCAGGTTCTTCATGAACTACCCTTTCGGCCCTTGCCCTTCCTCTTGTGACCCGTGGTTCAGCACCACGTCCACCGTCACCTCCACCACGAGAAGCTTTCGAAGATCTTCCACCAGCCATCCTCTAAACACACTGAAAGATTCAAACACTAACACGGTCATTCAAGGAACAACTCAGTTTATGTCAAGTACAGTAAGTCCTTAATTACAGTGGCCAGTTGTGATTAACCACTTACTTTACTCTTCATACTCCGAGCATTACCTATCCTGACTACATCAGCATCTAAATCTACCAGCAACACATAAACCATATAACATGCGCACATAATACCGGTTAACGTTATGAAAATACCTGATGGCACGCAGCTACTCAGATTGGCATCCTATTCCCTTTCCGTCTCATTCTCAGTTTAAGATTAGGTTTTTGAAAATATTTACCCAATTCACTTAAACTTTGGCTCTGATACCAACTTGTAAGGCCCCGTTCCCGGGACGCCTACAGTTGGTCATTCATCGCACTCAAAACATATAATTACATTTTTCCTTTCTTAAATAGTTGCAGCGGAAACATTAAAAACATAATTTCATTCCATCAAAATACTTTTGCACATTAGTATAATCGTTCCTTTAACAATATCAGGTTACATTTATTACAAAAGCATTAAACATAAAGATGCCATCCAAAATATGCTGAGTAGTCGCCCCGTGCCATCCTCAGCAACATACCTGCCAACTGGAAACACATCAAAGTCAGTAGTCAGCGTTGCTGAGTGAGTTCTAGTTTTATAATAAAACTTACTTTTCTTTCGTAAAACTGTTCTTTACTTTCTTTATAAAAACATTCGTTACATACATGCGTTCACACATCATACGTACATACAGATAATATCATTATTATCTTCGTCATTACATTCGTTACATTCATCCATTATCATACATCATTATCTTTCACTTCTTTCTAGATCCTATCAGGCTTTACCCTCTTCATGGCACACAGCCACGATTACTGAGGTCGAATGACAAGGATCCCATTTCGTACATTATTAGAATCATTCGTTAACGTTCATTTCATACATTCATTCTTTCCTTCATTACCTTGCTCATTACCATTCATTACTCGAATCTTGTCTCATGCAATATCCTGACTCATGCTCGAAAGCTGATGTTGTGCCGGGACCTGCTCACAAGCCCCCGACTCATGTCCGAAGACTGACACAACACCGGGATACGCGACAAAGATCCTATATGAGTCAATCACAGGGACTGAACTCCATCCGAGTTTTTTGCAACACAAAGTCGCTCACCTCCTTATCTCGTCTCATGCAATATCCCCGACTCATGTCTGAAGACTGATACTGTGCCGGGGCCCGATAAACAAACCCCCGACTCATGTCCGAAGACTAACACAGTACCGGGATACGCGACACGGATCTCATCATCCGTCACTTTCATCATATGCAATACTCCCGACTCATGTCCGAAGACTGATACTGTACCGGGGCCTGCTCACAAACCCCCGACTCATGTCCGAAGACTGGCACAGTACCGGAGTACGCAACAAGAACCTCTTCCGAGTCTTTTGCGACACAGAGTCGCTCACCTCATACATATGCTTGCAAGCCTTTCATTCGTTCATTCGTTAAGTCATTCATTCATTCGTTCAACAATGCATGCATTCATTCATTACGTTCCTCTTTTCATTATCTTTCACTTTACGTTACATAATACTTTCATTTCATTCATTAACGTTCAATGCAAAGCCAAGGAAAGATAAACATACCAAGCAAGGAACATAAACATAAACTTAAACATACAACATCATCATACATAAGCATCAATCATACATCACATCACGCACATCATACATACGATGCAACAAATGCAGCACCATGCCTATCATAACACATAACATCATACATATCATAATCATCTCCATCAACATTATCATCATAATCTCATCATCCTGTGTCACCTTACACCGTCCATGTCCATCACATCGTCGAGAGATTTCATCTCGGCTATCATCTCTGAACACTTAGGCGAATGGGCATCTATGCGAATGGACCCTATGCGAATGGACTATGGGTGAATGGACCTCTATGCGAATGGACTCCCAGTCGCATAACTCTCATGCATATGGCCTTCAGTCGCATGACTTCAGGCGTATGGGCTTCAGTCGCATACCCTTCGTGCGAATGAACCTCAGTCGCATGGCCTCCAGGCGTATGGACTTCAATCGCATAACCTTCGTGCGAATGAACCTCAGTCGCACCACCTCTCAATCGCATGACTCTCAAACACATGAACTCCAGTCGCATGACCATCATGCGTATGGACCTCAGTCGCATGGCAAACATGCGCATGGACCTCAGTCGCACTTCAATCGGCCGAATGACCTCCAGTCGCCCTCCAGTCGGTCGCCTAGCCCTAGCTGGTGCAGAGTGCAGTTAGCTCGACTGCAGCCGCGGGTTTTCGACCTCCAACCCCTTCCAAACCTCTTTTAAGCTCAAATCAACCCTTCTAAAGGTTAGGGAAACATACCATGACCTCATACAAGCATAACCAAGCAAGAAATCAAGCCTCAAACGCATCATACACATACATACATGCATCAAAACGGGTCTTCACCCAAAAACTCGAAAATAGGTTTTTGGACGTGTTCCAACCCCAAAATCAGTTGAAAACATGTAAAAGAGGGGTCCTAGAACTCACATTAACGATCCCGTCGAGTTGAGCTTCGATTTGACTCGCTCCACGTTGATTTCCACGCTCGAATCCACCCGAACCAACTTTTCTCCTCTTTTCTCCTTCTCCTCTCTTCTCCTCTCTTGGCTGAAATATGGAGAGAATAGGGGTGTTTTCCCCCTTTTATACTCCCGTGCATCGAAGTTTCTCTCGTTGGCGGGTTTGGTCCCTCGACTTTGGACTTTATTTCTTTTTCTTTTCTCGTCGGCTACAAAGGAAATTTCCGGGTGTTACAACCAACCAAGCAAGAACGAATACAATTATAAATCAAAAGAAGAGAACAAAGACACAAGATTTAGCGGTAGTTCGATATAATTTGACATATGTTCACTTTGCTGCAACTAGGTTTTAATATTTTTAGGTGCTCAAAGGAATAAGAAAAGGCCCTACACCTCTTTATAATAAAAAAGTTTGGGCTACAAACTTTCCACACAAGAAAATCTCACTAGTAATTAGGCCAAAAGTCTCCACATATCTTAATACTTTCTTATCTGAACTTTAAAGCTTTAAGACATTATGTATAGACTTTAATTTTAAAAAGGTAGATAGATATAATGAAATGGATAGATAATTCTTGAAAAACAACTTAAATTGTTTGGCAAATAAACTGTGAAAGGTTTATAATGTAGCTGCAACTCACCGCCATGATCAATAAGCCCATAACGGTTAGTTTTGATTATTCTTTTTCTTTCTTTACTATTTGCTTTATACATTCTTATAATGAATGATTAAATTAAAATAATATGTAGAATGTTAGAAAAACATTTACCAACTACGGGCATACCTGTAGACGTTAGAACTGTTCATTTACTCCATTTAAAGATTGATGTGAATTTGCATTAGATTTTGACACTTGTGTGTTATGAGCATCACATGTCTCCTTTAAGGTCACTTGTTAGTGTTAAAATTGTTTAAACTTAATATAATATGAAATAATAAAAAAAATTACAACAATTATGGGGAACATGAGTAGCACATACTTGACGTGAGGAACAAACTTCATTCATAGTGACAACATACCAAGCAATTTTACTCATAAAAGAAAAGGAAACAACTTCACTTATTATGAAAACTAAACAAACAACTTCACTCATTAGAAAATGAAATAAACAACTTCACTCATGATATAACTAGAACAAACAACTTCACTCATAAAGAAAACAAGCCAATTTATTTTAGTAGATATGTTTATAATACTAAATCTGGACGGGAGAAGGGTGCATCCATTCTTCACGACAATCAACCTTACACCATGGTTAGAAGGAGATATTCAAACCATGGAATTTTTCTTGAGTGATATCATCCAAAATATGACTCATTTCATCAGTTAAATAGTTCTTCCAATCACCAACTTTGCCTTCCCTAAAATAATGCCCGTAATTAGGCAAATCCTCACTTAATTTCCCATCTTTATCGACCGCACTTAAATTTTTAAAACTACAGAGATTTACAATTCCTTCCACCACACCTTGGGCATCTTCCTCCGCTGTGAAGGGGTAGCCCAAGAACTTTGCAAGTCGTTTCACATTGTTCATGGTATCTATTTTCATATCCTCATACGTTAAGAATAAAATATTTTTCTGGGGTTCTAAACTGACCTTATGGTAACATTTCACATGGTCCCAGTAAGGTCCAGTTAGCATGATACCTTTAGTAAACAATTCAAATGCCTCTTCGAATGTTAATTGACCACATGATTTTCCTCTCAATTTATTTGTGAAATGAAACACAGAGACCAAAACATCTTTAGGGTTTCTACATAAGAAAACTAGACGACAACCAAAATCAATAATAGACCGAGGCAATGAAGTGTAGGGAATATGGGTAGAAAAGAGACGTGGTGATTCTCCATCTACATAAGTAGGAGTGTTTCTTAAAATTTCATTTTCAATGAAGGGTAAACAAGCATGGGGGCTAGACATGCGTAGTGGGTGACTAGAAATATCATTAACTTTATACTTGTTTCTATTCACCAAAGCAAAAACGAGTGCCTTGAGCCATGTTGTACCACATTTTGGTGGTGTGGCCAAGTAGATGTCAGTTGGATGAGCTTTAAAAGTGTCTTGTAAGGCCATTACAATTTCAACTGACATTCTATTCCTCGAGGGATACCAAAAGCCTTCGTACATGTATTCGTTTTCAGTTACCCAACCTTTCTCTTTTGGAAGTGATGCAACCTTATCTTTGTATCTCTCAAAAATAAGTGCCATGTTTGCCCGCTCTTCATCTTCATCATTATGTTTAGTTGTAAAAGAAGGAAGGGAGAGAGAATGAGAAGCTAGAGGGGTTGCCATTTGAATGTTGTTTTGTTGCATGGATTTAAAATGAATGTTTCTTATTTATAGAACAAAATAATTTTCTTTATTTTATATTTTAGAATTATTGATGACGTACATATACTTTAAAGAAATACAAAAATCTTGTGAACTTCAAGGGAAAGACTATATGCAGCTTAAATGTCATGTCATTAAATTATGAACCAAGAAATCTCGAATTTAGTAGAAGTAAATAATTTACAATGGTAAAAAATAAGCGGTTGATATCAAATATCATCATACGTATTAGTGAATTATGTATCTTGTGCCCTTTAAGGTTGCTTGTTGACGTTACTAAAGTCATTAGCACTTTAGATATGAAATAACAATGAAATTATGATAATTATCAAAAACATCGAGTAGCACATACTTCTACAAATAAATGCACATCATTACATCAATTCATGGCATGACACGAGACACAAAACAAAGATAATAAGGTATTGTTTGATAATATAACCTGTTAAACCAAATCATCACTTGTTAAATAAAATGCAATTTGTATAATAAACAATTTTAAAAAATATCGTATTTAGATTTTATAGAGATATTATTTAAAAAGTATAGCTTAATTAAAGTTTGATTTCTTGGTTTTTAATATCTCTTACCTTTTATTTTGTGAGGGTGGGCCTAAAGACACCGATAACATTGATTCTTTATAATTTTGAGGTTATGGTTTCAAACTATGGGAAACAACCTTTAAGACATTATTGTCGGATATAGTTGCGTACATTAGTTTGAAGCTATCTGATCTTCCTTGGACCTGCGCATAGTGAAAATTAAGTTAAGCGCCTCATACACTTCGTAAATCTCGTTTGGCTCATAAAATTCTATGCAATAAGAATTGAAATTAAAAAATATTCTATTTAAAATCCTATATAAGTAGTCAACAAATGAAATTAGATTAAAAAAATTTCCTACATTAATTGTTCAAAAATTTTTCATTTACCCATTAAATGTTCATTAGCATTCCAATTTCAATCAAATATTTATCAATAAAATACCTTATCAATTTTAACAAGATCTTATTTCAATTTCAATTCCTTCTCAAAATATTTTGCTAACCTATTGGCCCCTTACTATTTTCTTTGACATGGGAAATTAAGTTTTCCTCTTCAATTCTACAACTAAGAGTTTTCTAGTACGTTATAAGTCATTATTTTCCACTGTTTAATTCTTTTAATCGCCTTAAATATTCAAGGGAGATCGACGTTTTGCATTTAGATCTAACATGCATGTGGTTGGTACAAGTTTTTCATATCAACATTAACTAAAGTTGTTGGAAATTTAATTATTATTAAATTAACAAAGAAGAATTTTATTTTTCTTTCGATCTATACGGTACAATGGAACATGAGTGGCACATAGCTCCACGTAAGACTGGTGACAATAAGACTATACATAGTGCGTATTTTGGGGGCTTCAAACATAATAACATAAACACAAGTGGGACTCTAAACTCCATTACAAGCTAATTAAAAAGGACTTTAAATCCATCGGATTTCAAGCTTTTAACGGATGCCAAACACAATATTTCCTAAATTATTTAATCAACAATATTAAACACTGCACTTGATTTAAAAGGGATTTTAGTGAAACGATTTTTATTTACGTGATATTTAGATGACATTATAACTAAACAACCACTATATATAGTTTAATATATATAAAAACATCTTTTGAAATGTTAGGCTATAAATTTAAATTTATAAGGTGTAAAAATAAGTCAGGGTATTCACAACCCATTTCTTATCTTTATTTTTATAATTATAAAAAATCACTATTTTTTCTCTCTTTTTTAATTAAATAATATTTTTATATCTTTTATCATTAACTTTTCTCTCTTTTCTATTTATAACCACTTTAAAAGATATTAAAAATTTTATAAGGATTGAATAATGAATACTTAAATTTACAGATGAACAAGTACCAAGACTTATTGCATTAAGGTACAAGCAGATGAAGCTTAGACTAGAATGTTGAGTAGTGACAAAAACCCACTGCGTTAAAACGAGCAAGCGAGAGAGAGAGAGAGAGAGAGAGGGAGGGAGAGAGAAAGAGAGAGAGAGAGAGAGAGAGAGAGAGATAGATAGATAGATAGAGAGAGAGAGAGAGAGAGAGAGAGAAAGAGCCCACGGCAACATGATGCCACCGCCTTTTCCGGTGGTGTGGTGGTTGTAGTGTTTTTTTTGCTGGAAGTGATGTTGGTTCTCCTTTGGATTTGCATTGTTTGTGTGTGATGTTTCATGTTTTGAAGATGGTGTTCTTAAGTTTAGTTGTTTTAGGATGAAATGGTCGATTATAGATTATCATCAATGCAAGGGTGGTGTGCAACAATAGAAGATTCTGAGAGTAGATAACTATTTTAGCATTTAACAATTATGCTAATTTTGATATGTTTATGTTGTCATGAGTCTGAAGGTATTCTTTTTACGTAACTTTTTTTGTTAGTTTTTAATTTTCATCACATGCAGACCATTATAATTTATCCTGAAACCAACTACATAATCTTTGATATCATTTATATACTATGGTGATTTAAGAGAAAGCTTAAATTAGTATATACCCATGTTACAACAACACAAATCCTGCAAAAGTTCCTTGCGGTTTCACACCAAGGGATTTGTTTGCAGGTATTCATATCTCAACTTATTTATGTTTTGTTTAATGATTACCATATTGTAGATTTAGTTTATGCTTGGAGTATTGCTCTCATGAATGCTATTGTCTCCTATCTTTTATATTTAATGAGATGATTTTGAAATACAATATCAACATGTTCCCTTAATGATAGTGGCTGCAAATTAAAATGACAATGAGAACTAAAGTATAAGTATTATTGTTTAATTACAGATACAAGGGAAGTTCAACTATGGATCAAGGAAAGGAGGTAAGCTTTAATTAGAGATGATCAGCTGCAACGATGATGGGTTAAATACGGATTGTTCAGAAGATGGTTCGAAGACATGAAAAAACTATCATCTAAATATGGTTTTAAGAGGGAATGTGAACTATCATCTAAATATGGTTTTAAGAGGGAATGTGTAACCATGTTGTTCAGTTTCATTTTAACAAATTTTTGTACATAAACTACGTGCAAAGCACGGAGGAATTTTCTAGTTTAATATAATATAAGGTTTCACTGACAAACATTTAAAGAATGGGTTGCGAAGCTTTTAGGAAGCCACACCAAATTTGAGCTTTCAAATCAAGTACAGAGTGAATTAATGTTTCTTGAGCTTGTTTCTCTTCCTGAGAATATCGTTCTACGAATACAAATATAATATTAGAAGTTTATATTCTAAATGATATTAAACTAATATTTAATAGGTGAAATGATGATTTTGGGGGTGTGCTTAGATGTTTAAGCGAACGTTTTATTAAAAACATCGTTCAAGACTTGGAAGATGAATAAAATCACATTTATCACAAACGATACATATAACAGAAAATCATGAATAGTGTGTGCATGTATAATTTACACTATAATATAATATTTATATGAAAAAGATTCAAATAAAAAATCTAAAATATGTAAAACACAATAATAAATTAACAACTAATTAAAGTAATAAATTTAAAACAATGATAAAATAACACAAGGTCTTATTGAGTATTTTTTTCGTCATTGTGTTATCTTTAACACTATGAGTTTTGAAAAATACATTGTTGATATAAAATCATTGTATACTTCTAATGTTAAAACACAAAGATGGATACCAACAAGTTTATATAATCTATTAAAAATTAATAAAAAAAAACACATTCTGTTATCTTCAACATTATGAGTTTTGAAAATAGATTGGTAAAAGTATATCATTGTATACTTCTAATTGTAAAACACAATAATAGATAACAAATTTATAATCTATAAAAACAATGACCAAAATAACATAAAATGATCTAAAACGTTAAACACAATGATTAATACAAGTAACAAATAATGTAAAATATATGACACAATAAACGTAAAATACACAATAAGCTGACGTATTTGACACAATGACCAAAATGTCATCTTCTTTAAAACAAATAGAAGCACACGTCTCAAGCCCACAATCATTCTTAGCCTTTTTAGTGTTTAGATTAAACATTATTTTTAGTATAACCCTACCCTATTTATATACCAACAATATATGAATTTTATGATAAAATAATATTACCTACGTCACAACATATTAAACTGTAAAAAGATTAACATCTTTGAAATCTTATAAAAAATTAAATCTTTACATAAACCACATGTTAGAGAGTAAACGTCATGACATATAAAAATTTATACAAAAAACTATTTTAGAATTTACATAAAAATGTTGATAAAATTAAACAAGTCGTAATAGTTGGGGTGTCGATTATTAGCGGAATAAATATACTAAAATATTATGATTATTTTGGAGATATGTGTTGCCTTGGTTATAGATAAACATTCCACAATTATAGGAGGTGGTTAGTAAGTTGTTTAGCATATAAACATCATCCTTGTACTCGAATTATTCAATGAATACAAATCAATTTACCATTGATTATTAACATTGATAACATGTGAAACTTGAACAGATAAAAGAAACAAATAGAAAGTAAAAAAAAATGAAGCAACTAATGTTAAAAAAGAAAAAAAACTACAATAGTAACAAATAACATAAAAAAGTAAAATAATAAGAGAAGTAAAATCAAAAAAGAAAAGAAAAAAACTAAAAACAATTTGGGGGTGCAGTTAATGCTGAAGCACAACCAAAAATCGAACCTACACCTACTACAACTTTAAAATCCAAATCTTGTGAATGATGTACAACCCACATGTTCTTCACGTTTCACTTGGGCTCACGCTAATTGGTTTCAAAGTTAGAACTATTATTTAGTTATTCTAACTAGTTTTCATTATATTTTGTATTTTTCTTATAACTTTTAATATATATATATATATATATATATATATATATATATATATATATATATATATATATATATATATATATATAGTGTTTTTATAAATTTCTAATACACTATTGCAATATGTTTATGTTTATCTATGTTCAGCCATAAGTTTGGTTCAAAACCAATCTATGTCAAATATAATATATTATTATTATTTTTTTCACAAATACATATTTTTTTGAAAATCTGAATATATAGTAACAATATAATTATCTCTATATACGTTTCAATAAAAATATTATTAATAATCCAGCCACGCAACATGGGCCAAAACCTATGGACTAAGTATAATATATGTTTAGCTATTTTCACAACATCATGATTGTTTTTAGATTCCCAATACTTTTACAATATGCTTATTTTTTCATGTGTTTCTATATAACTTTTTATTTGAGCCGGCCTAAAACGCGAGCAAAATACTAGTTGATATGATACTACTTTGCAACTGTTTATGCATAGTGCTCTTAATCTCTTATAAGTTATGCTTATTAGCCTTGGAAGGTGTCTTGCGTATCCATTACCGTTTCAACTGAGACCAAATGTTTCGATTGGTACCAAAAGCGTTGATACTTGTACAGATCTTTAGTAATCCAACCTTTCTGTTTTGATAAAGTTTTGAATTTATCCTTGTATCTATCAATGATCAAGTCAAGATTGACATATGATAGTCTTCTAAACCAGTTTAGTTACATAAGACATTAATGAAGGGATTGTTACTCAATATACCCTTAACTAACGCATATAGTAGAAAAACAATTTCTACATTACGTTGCAGAATGATATCTCGTATCTTTTGAACAAAATGAATAAAGTGATCACAAATTTCGTAATACCTGAAAGTTGACCTCACAACAAAACCCATTATATAAGAAAACATGATTTAGGTGGTAAAGTTTTTATTTAATTTTGAATCAAAAGGTTAGATTTGAGATCAGGTTGACATTAATGTGTGCTATTATATTTGTTATGTCCTCTTCAATATATAATAAAATATGTTCTATAAAATCATTAATATTATATATGTATAGAAGAGGGTGGAGACGAAAACTCATTTTCTTAGGAAAAACAAAACAAGAATACCATTTTTTTGGACATGTTGGAGAAGGTGGGTATTTCCGGTTAGAAGCATTGCTATTATATTTGTTATGTCCTCTTCGGAAACAATTACGGTTTTTTGTTTTGGTAAATGTTTTTGTTAATGAGAGACAGAAAAGGTTGGTATTTTATGGAAAAAGACTATGGCCGTTCAAACCGTTCGACGCTCGCTCGACGTTCGTTCGGAATTTGCTCGAAAAATGCTCGTTCCAATTTTTGCTCGGTTGTAAACGAGCCGATCGGCTCGGATCGATTTGTAAACGAGCCAAGCACGAGCAAAGGTCCGCTCGGTTCGGTTTAGCTCGAATTAATATCTATATATAGTTTATACGTAGCACTCTAGTAGATTTGACCCATTATATACATATATATAATTATATTTGTGTACAATTGATCAATCAACCTAATAAAAATATATATAATAAAAAATATATAATAAACAAAATAATTTTCTTTATTTTATATTTTAGAATTATTGATGACGTACATATACTTTAAAGGAATATAAAAATCTTGTGAACTTCAAGAGGAAAGACTATATATAGCTTAAATGTCATGTCATTAAATTATGAACCAAAGCATCTCGAATTTAGTAGAAGTAGATAATTTACAATGATAAAAAAAGAAGCGGCTGATATCAGATATCCTCATCTATACATATTAGTGAATTATGTATCTTGTGCCCTTTAAGATTTCTTGTTGACGTTACTAAAGTCATTGGCACTTTAGATATGAAATAACAATGAAATTATGATAATTATCAAAAACATTATGTCAATTCATGGCATGACACGAGACACGAAAAAAAGATAATAAGGTATGTGTTGGATAATATAACCTATTAAACCAAATCATCACTTGTTAAATAAAACACGATTTGTATAATAAACAGTTTTAAAAAATATCGTATTTAGATTTTATAAAGATATTATTTAAAAAATATAGCTTAATTAAAGTTTGATTTCTTGGTTTCTAATATCTCTTACCTTTTATTTTGTGAGGTGGGCCTAAAGACACCAATAACATTGAATCTTTATAATTTTGAGGTTATGGTTTCAAACTGTGGTAAACAACCTTTGAGACATTATTGTCGGATACAGTTGCGTACATTAGTTTGAAGCTATCTGACCTTCCTTGGACCCTGCACATAGTGAAAATTAAGTTAAGCACCTCATACACTTCGTAAATCTCGTTTGGTTCACAAAATTCTATGCAATAAGAATTGAAATTAAAAAATATTCTAATTAAAAATCCTATTTGATTAGTCAACAAATGGAATTAGAATTAAAAAATTTCCTACATTCAATGTAATTCACATTTCTTTCTTTTACCCATTAAAGGTTCAATATTAGCATTCCAATTTCAATTAAATATTTATCAATAAAACACCTTATCAATTTTAACAAGATTTTATTTCAATTTCAATTCCTTTTCAAAATATTTTGCTAACCTATTGGCCCTTACTATTTTCTTTGACATGGGAAATTAGGTTTTCCTCTTCAATTATACAAGAGTTTTCTAGTACGTTATAAATCATTATTTCCCACTGTTCAATTCTTTTAATCGCCTTAAATATTCAAGGGAGATCGACGTTTTGCATTTAGATCTAACATGTGGCTGGTACAAGTTTTTCAAATCAACATTAACTAAAGTTGTTGGAAATATAATTATTATTAAAATAACAAAGAAGAATTTTATTTTTCTTTCGTAGTATACAGTACAATAAAACATGAGTGACACATAGCTCCACGTAAGACTAGCGACAATAAAACTATACATGGTGCGTATTTTGGTGGCTTCAAACATAATGACATAAACACAAGTGAGACTCTAAACACAATTACGAGCTAATTAAAAAGGACTTTAAATCCATCGGATTTCAAGCTTTTAACGGATGCCAAACACAATATTTTCTAAATTATTTAATCAACAGTGTTAAACAATACACTTGATTTAAAAGGTATTTTAGTGAAACGATTTTTATTTACGTGACATTTAAATGACATTTTAACTAAACAACCACCATGGGCGAAGTTTAATAGGGGCCGGGGGGGGGGGGGGGGGAGGGGGGTGCGCCGCTCCCCCTATTTTTTCGTCCGTAGTGTTAAAGTTTAGCCCGATAATGTACATTTTTGGCCCGGTAGTGTAAATTTCTATATAAATATCGAGTTCGCCCCCCTAAAAAAAATAATTTCGCCCTCGCCCCCCTTACAAAATTGGTTAAGCTCCGCCACTGACAACCACTATATATAGTCTAATATATAAAACATCTTTTGAAATGTTAGGTTATAGATATAACTTTATAAGGTGTAAAAATAAGTCAGAGTATTCACAACCCATTTCTTATCTTTATTTTTATAATAATCAAATATGTTTAATATGTATGCCGTAAAATATGATACATAATCAAACATTCACGAAAGAGAAATTTGGCATTTCTGGAAAGTTCAAATGATTCAATGTGTGCTCTCTATAATAATTTACTAAATGAAAAATATTAAACAACAACAGGGTAATAACGCGGGAGGTATTTATCCGTGCACAAGATTTTAATATTTTGATATGTTGGCTTGATGGAAAAGTATAAAATATCAATTTCCAATCCTATACGCCATGGCCCATGATCTACCAACCGTCCATACTTCTACGGTAGATTTAGGAATTTGTTTTTTTTCCTATTAGTAGCAGTGTTATATCGATATGAAGAAAAAGACTCACTCTTCCTGCAGTACATATGTTCATTTGCTTGAAAGATTGTTTGGATGCGAGTGAAAGAATTCAAGAGAATTCTCACTCAAAGGTGAATTGGCATACGAAGCCGAGACATACAGTGACGACGTAGAAGGTGGATTGACACAAGGAACGACCGACAATTGATGAACACTTCATAATAGTTCGGGCTTCGGGCAAAGTATAAAAACATTACGACAAATGACGAACGACTTTTAAACAACAATAAAACAGCCGGAAAAAATTAATGTTTGGACTTGTAATTATTTTATGGGTTTCATGTTCGTATGTCTTGAGTCTTAAACAAATTAACTGAACTTTTAGCTATATTAATTTATTTAACTTTGACTTTATTTTTATAAAACCAAAAAGCAAAAACTAATAATAAACCTGTTTTTTTACCAGTTTGAACCCGAACCTGTTGAAAACCGATCCAAACCGGTTGTGACAAGTTCCGGTTATTTTTCCAATAAAACCGGCTTAATCACAAACCGGTTATGAAGTCGGCTTTCATTGCTTGCAAAGAAGTCGGCTCATCTTCACATAAAAATAAACCTTCATCCATTACAAAATCAATTATCAATAATCAATAAATAAAAATATTCGTGGGATCACCGTCACACACAAGGACTGTTTCGGACCTGAATTGGGCTCAATCGGTGGCGGTTGGGCCACTACAGTGGTTGGATTTTTCTGGTGGGCCGACAGCTGCTAGGCCCAAAAAACTCAATTGTGTATTAATCTTTTGTAATTAAGTATATATACACATCACACACACTTCGTACACAAGTGAAACAAATCTTGTCAGGAGCGGTTTCAGTTATTTTATCATGTATCTGTAGACTTTGAAAGAAACTACTCTAGCATAAGTTGTTTCTCCCTCAAACAAATAAAAACAATAAACTACTCATGTGAAGACTATTTTCTCACTAAAACTTATTTTTAACACTCTACCGATAAAAGCTGATAAAAGATGTTTGATAAAAGGTGATAAAAGAGGCATTAATATATACATATACACACACACACACACACACACACACACACACACACACACACACACACACACACACACACACACACATATATATATATATATATATATATATATATATATATATATATATATATATATATATATATATATATATATATATATATATATATATATATATGTATATATATACACACACACACATAATGCAATAGGCAAGCTACAAAAATATTAAGTATGTTTTATTAAATATCACTATAAATACAACTAGCATTCATCATGCATCTTTTATAAGTTTTTATTATTAGAGTTTTAAAAATATGTTTGAGTGAGAAACTACTTCTCGTAGATGCAATTTTTTTTAATTTGTTTGAGGGGGAAGTAGCTCCTGCCAAGAGCAGTTTCTTTTAAAGTCTATAGATACATGATAAATAATTGAAACCTAAAAGACCTGAACAATAATATGGATCCCGTCAAGCCTTTTTTTTAGTTGAAACCGCTCCTTGCAATAGTTGTTTCACTTGAGTTAATAGAGTGGAAACTGGTGGTAAAAAGAGCAAACGAAGATGGTAACGGAGTTATTGAAATCGCTCCTGCCAAGAGCTGCTACTAACATTCACTTATAGGAAGCTTGGGATTATGAAGAAACCGCCCATGGGAAGGGCGGTATTACAATTAACAATATTATCTTGTAAAAACAACCACTTTCCACTTTTTTCTTCTAAAACATACCATTTTTAAAAAAATCATATGCATCAAACATCAAACTTTGTCACTTTGGTGGCCAAACTACAATGCTTTAACAATCCTTGTATAAACAGACATATGAGTTTAATAATATATATAATAGCTCAGATGATCAAGTTGTAACCCAAACTGATATTACAATTAATCTAAGTATTTCAAAAATATAAACATAAATGTTTGTAAACTATATTACATTGACAACTGTTATAATATACCCGGAGCTTCACACAATAATATCGATGAACTAATCACAACAACAAAGACTTGTGTTATAAAAACTTTATGACATATTTGAGGTTATTGATTCTAAAAAGTCCTTAGCCCCTTATTGCTCAAAACTACTATAAAAGATAACAAAGCATAAGAGCATTTTACACATATATTACGTTACATTTCAAAGTGTTGCATATTAAAATGATAAATGTTAGTTAACTAAAACTTTTAAACATGTGTACATGGGAGAATCATTCATATATGATAACTCCATTCCTAGTATGAGAACACCAGTTCCGATTAATTCACTAACACCAGATTTGTTGCGTAGATGATAGATACAACTTTGCATTATTTAAACTCTGATATCACTTATTGCAACCACAACACAGAGTACATATTGTATCCCCCTCCCCCCGGTTAAAATGGAAACACCAAGGGATGACGAAATTAAATCATAACACAAGAATAAAGAGTACTAAAAAATCACTAATTAAAACTAAATAGTTGATTACATCCAATTCTAGAACAAATAAACCAAACAAGAAAATATGTCTTTTATTATTCAAAGTCTAGCTAGGTTTAAAAGTATACATATAGTAGATAACCATTTACAAATCAATAAACAATATTTAAAATACAAGTAATTAACTATATGAGTCACAACCAACCCTAGTGATCGAATGTCCTCCCGTCTAACCCCTTGACACAAGAGGCCAGACTAATAATATGTTTGTTTAGTATGTAATTTTAAACATCCAACTCATTACAAGTCAAAAAGAATACGTTCACTCAAAGGACATTAGGTATTGATTGGCATGCATCAACCCAAATACCGAATGTGCATGTCAGGCCAATAGATCTATTTACGTACTCACGTTGCTTCTTTGAAGGTAATGGTTGTGTAGATTTTAGAAAAATAATAGGACTTTATCGTAAAAAGTGTCATAAAATATAACATGTATAATCAGTTTAGTTTTACAAGTATTAGAAAATTTGTTATTGAGTTGCAAAAGACTAGTTTTACTTTAGAATTTGAATTCCCAGTTTGATACAGAGAGCATGTTTCCACCACAAATGCAAAAGAAAACGAAGGCTATAAACTCATATGTAAATTAGATGGGTTTATGTTCAGCTTGCAGTAACTTAGAATGAGGATTGCACTAGTAAGTTATTAAGTTAGTTTATTGTATTTGTAGATAGTTGAGGGTTTGTTATTGTAAAAAGTTCAAGAGTGGTTGTCCTATACTAGAGATGTATCATACCAGAGTAGTACATCTAAAAGAATCTCAAGAAGTAGATGGTGGATTTATATCACTTAAGTACCCTATCTTTTCTTATTTATAACGTTTTGCTTGCCATATAATACATACCGGTGAATTGATTCTATATGTATACTATACCAAGTCAAAGGTATGTTTCGTGTGTTTATGTTGTATAGAGAACGCGTGTAAATGTCTACCTAACAAGGATAGGAATGAACAAATTGTATAATAGAAAGGTTACTATTAAAATAAAAAGTTCTACTAGAAACATGATTCAAAGTTGATGGATAATCATTCAATAAAGTTTAGATTTATATTGTTTAAAACATCTTGTACTTCTTATTTTAAAATAAAAATCGTTGCTTTAAATTATATTTATGAAAATATCGAAAAGTTGTAAAATTTAGAGTTTTCAAAGCTTTGTACAAATTCACGCAATAAACTTACATGAGCTATTTAAGAGGTCAAATCAATTATTTAGAAGACGTATTTTATACGGTTGGAAAGCTAAAACTCTAAATTTAATGTTGAAAAAAAGAATTATCGAAAAATAATTTTTTATGAGGGATATATTTATGTCCGAAGTTGGCATTGTGAATATGTCAAAATCAAAGAAAATTCAAATTTGATATTTTTGAGTTAGGATTAGTTTAATTTGTTAGTTTATTGGATTTATGATACTAGTTAATTATTTAATACTCTATTAGATATATATTACTTAAATGATTTAAGTGAAATATTCAAATACAAATTACTTTGATATTAAAAGGGTTATTGGATTTTAATAATCCCAACTTTCATTTATTGGTCGGGATTAATCCCAAGTCAGAAAATATTTACATGCACTTCTAACTTTAAATTTATTTCCCTTCAATGATTCCTTAATAACTGAGAGTTAACTCTCATTAGATTTTTTTTATTAAATGATACCAACTTTGAGTCATTTTTCAACTCCAGCATCGTCTTGTCTCAATAAGGTCTTAGTCTCAGTTAGGTCTGTTTTCTATTGTCTAACCTCTATCGTCACCTGGAATCTACCTCCAAGGAGTTCGGTGGTTCAAATCAGAATGTGAAGATTGACAGGTTTTTTTGTGCGGAAGTTTCAAATTGACGGACCTGGTGATAGATTTCAACTGTTTGTTTAGTGTTTTGACCATAAAAACAGTCCACGTCATCAAAAAACTAACATGGTTAACTCTTAGTTAGTAAGGGATCATTGGAGGAAAATAAACTCAAAGTTATGAGTAACTTAAACATTTACCGAGTTGAGATTATCTCGACCAAAAAATAAAACTTGGGATTATTAAAATCCAATAACCCAAATTAAAATGTGTAAGAAATAATCTCAACCATCCATCTCCTCAATAAATGATTGAGATCAATTTGTAGGAAAATGTTCGTTAGATGGTTATTTTATGAATAACTATTTTTGTTGACTTTTTGCGAGTTCTCCCATATTTTTAAACGTTCGTAATTTTTATGTACGTCATTATCTTTTTATAAAAATTACATCATAAAAACGAGTGATTTGAAAATTTTAAAACAAGTATAGTATTGTGTTTTCTAAATACTATTATATTTTTCTAAAATGATGATTTATAAAAAATATAATGATAGAATAACATTGTTGTGTATCTCTAATATGTAAAACGCAATAATAATTTAGCAACTAATTAATCTAATACATTAAAATCAATAACAAAATAAACAATATCTCATTATATTTTTTGATCGTTATTGTGTAATTTTTAACACTATTAGCTTTGAAAAAATACATTGGTGAAATAAAGTTATTATCTACTGATAATTGTAAAACATAATAATAGATAACAAGAAGTTTACATAATCTATAAAAATTATGTAATTTACATTTGTGTAAATCAATGATTTTTTGTTTCTGAAAATAAAAAATAATTTAAACAAAAACTATGATAAAAATTATAGACTACGTTAGAACGTTCTATTTCCGATACACAAGAGTATAGTAAAATGTTTTTGGTAATAAATATAAACACACATACATATACATGTCCGTCGCGATATTCTGTCGTTATATTTACGTACACATTGTTCGATCACAAGAACATGTTGCTAGTTTTGATCAGCAATATATTCTAGGAAGAATTACATATTTTCCCCAACAAATAACATCAATTACATATATACCCAACTTAAAATTTTAATTACATATATCCCCTTGTAAAGCGTAGTTAATTACATATATATCCAAATTAAAAGTTTAACTACATATATCCCCTTCTAAAACTTAGTTAATTACATATATACTTAAACTAAAAGTTTATTTACATATATCCAGTTTATTAAACATAAATATTATATATTTATCCATTTGATTATTTTTATTCAAAATAACTTATATAGATAGTATTTTAATATTATTTTTAATAAACTATTAAGTTATGTTTTTCCTTTTTACTAGTTTTTCGAGTTTTGATTATTTACTAATATTTCTATATTAAAGTTTTTTTATCTTTTGATGTTAATTTTTTCAGGTTCCTGTACGAGACACTTCCATTTTCGTTATGCAACATGATCCGAACACCTAAATTTATGTTACATAATAAGACTGAAAGTGTATCGTACATGTACCGGAAAAAATAGTATAAAAAGGATTAAAAAAAGATAAAAAGAGCATAAAAACCTTTAATATAAAAATATTAATAAATAATCAAAACTCGAAAAGCAAATAAAGAAAGAAAAACATATTTTAATAGTTTAAAATAAGAGTAAAATACTAATTAAATAAGTTATATTTAATAAAAATAATAAAATGGGTAAATATTTAATATTTATGTTTAATAAAACGGATATATGTAATTAACTAAGTTTTAGAAGGGATATATGTAAATAAACTTTTAATTTGGGTATATATGTATTTAACTAAGTTTTACAAAGAGATGTATGTAATTAAAAATTTAAATTTAGTATATATGTAATTGATTAAGTTTATAGGGGTATATATGTAATTCTCCCATCTTTAATCAATGAGATAGATTAGCAACTACAATCTCCCATTATGAGGATTTTTTGAGACGCAAATCATTGTGATGCATTTCACCAAAGTGAAATTCACAACAAAAATTTTTAGTTGCAATCGTGTAACATATTTCGTTGCAAGAGGATGTAAAGTAGCAAATACTCTTTTGCAACATATTCATTGTATAGTACGTAACAAAATTTTTAGCAGTGGTCTTGCAACATTTCTCAAAGTGTCACTACTAAAGTTCAGAAGTTATTGAAACTTAAGTTTTATTCTACATTAGTTTAAGAAAATTGCAGAAAACAGATTTTTCTTTTTTATTTATTTTTGGCAATATAAAACAGAAAACTCACAAATAAAGTATACATTTTGTACTAAATTATCAATTTGGTTTTGATCTATTAATTAAATTTCGTAAATAATATTACCAATTAGTTTTAAATAGATCAAACTTGTATATATCTTATTTTTTTTTATCAAAATTTACTTACAAAAACAACTAATTACTAACATTCATATTTTAAACTTAGAGAAAATTTTAAACAAAAATTTTTTATTTTGTTTTTAAATTTTAAAATTCTGAATGTAGTAAAGAAATAAAATAAAAAATATGTTTTCTGCAATCTTCTTAATTTTTTTTAATTTTTTCAGTTTTTTTTAATATTTAGAGAAAATTACACAATTTGTCCCTATGGTATGATCATATTGCAAATTTAGTCCTCGTATTGTTAAAAACTAACCGATACTAATGGCGGGGACTAAATTTGCAAAAAACTTCAAAATATTTTGACTAAATTTGTAAATTTAAAATATAAAGACCCAACTTGCAATATAATAATCAAATCACAGGGATACTTTTGCAATTTTCTCTATAATAAATTACAAAGAATATTTTGATGATTATTACAACCATGAGTAGCACATACTTCCATATTATAGGAGAAGCATGAAAGCGAAACAAACAACTTTATTCATAATGAAAACAAAACAACTTCACGCATAATAAAAACAAAACAATATAATAATAACAAAACAATAACTTCACTCATAAAGAAAATGGAGTAATTTATTACACCCGATATGACTGAAATATCAAATCTCCTCCGCGAATGGAAGCTTTTATTCTTCATCATAATAAACCTTACGAAAATAGCTAGAACGAGATATTCAAGCCATGAAACTTTTCTTCGGTAATCTCATCCAAAATACGACTCATTTCATCACTTAGATGGTTCGTCCAATCTCCCATTTTACCTTCCCTAAAGAACACGTTGTTTGGTAAACCCTTGCGTAATTCCCCTTTCTTATTAAGCTCACTTAAACTTTCAAAACTACATAGTCTTACAATTTCTTGCACCGCACCTTCGGCCTCTTCTACGTTTGTGAAAGGGTAGCCCAAGAACTTAGCAAGTCTCTTCACATTATTCATGGTATCTAGTGACATGTCCTCATAAGTTAGGAATAAAACATTTTCAGGGCGTTCTAAACTGACCTTATAGTATTGTTTCACATGGTCCCAATAAGGTCCGCTTGGCATAATGCCTTTACTAAACAACTTAAACGCCTCTTCGAATGTTAATAGGCCTTGTGATTTGTCTCTCATCTTATTTGCAAAATAAAACATGGAGACCAAAACATCTTTAGGGTTTCTACATAAGTAAACTAGTCGACAACCATGGTCAATAATGGATTGAGGCAATGAAGTGTAAGGTATATGGGTAGCAAATAGACGTGGTGAATGTCCATCTACATAAGTAGGAGTGTTTTTGAAAATATCAGTTTCAATGTAAGGTAGACATGCATGGGGGTTGGATACGAGCAGAGGGTGACTTAAAAGATCGCGATCTTTAAATCGGTTTCTATTCACCAAAGCGAACACGAGCGCCTTAAGCCACGTTGTACCACATTTAGGAAGTGTGGCCAAGTAGATATCAGTTGGATGAGCTTTGAAAGTGTCTTGTAAAGCCATCACACTTTCAACTGACATTCTACGCATCGTGTGATGCCAAAAGCCTTGGTACATGTATATATCTTCGCTTATCCAACCTTTCTCTTTTGGAAGTGATGCAACCTTGTCTTTGTATCTATGGAAAATGAGGGCCATGTTTTCCTTTTCTTCATCTTCATTGTTATGTTTATCTGCGAAAGGAGAAAAGGAGGAAGCATTAGATGTTATAGGAATCGACATACGAAGGTTGTTTGTATGAAAACCAAAAACTTTTTTATCTTATTTATATGCTAAAATAAGAGTTAATTATCATTTTGTCCATGAGTTTTGGTGAGTTTGCCATTTATATCCAAAAAATTTTTTCTCTCTTAGGTCCCTAACTTTTAAAATACTTGTCATTTTCATTCATTTTCGTACTTAATTAATTGTGTTTGTTAAGTTAGGGTGTTTCATTATACAAATAATTTAATTTAAGTTTTTATTTGCATACTGAATTAAATATCCCTAACTAAACAAACACAATTAACTAAGTTAACGAAAATAAATAAAAATAACAACTTTTTAATAAAGTCAGGACCAGAAGAGAAAAAAAATTAGATAAAAATAATAAACCAGAACAAAACTCAAAGACCAATATGACAGTTAACTCCTAAAATAATGTTCTTTTACTTTCGAGAATTTTGAATTGTAGGCGTATCAAAGAATAAAAAACTTATAAATCAAGGGGAAAGTTTTTATGTGATCCACTCAATATAATAATACTTATAAAAAGGGTAAACATGGCCCTCATTTATGGAGGTAAAAATATATGATATGTATCTTTGTTACAAACGAATTGTTATATGAGGAGTCGAGTAACAACCTTTCCAAAAAAATTTAAGAAATAACAAACAACTTGCAACAAATGTTACGAATATAAGTAGCACAAAATTTATAAGGGG